>VWYE01018272.1:117735-297171 GCA_013398995.1 Alaudala cheleensis | reverse complement strand
AAAAAAAAAAAAAAAAAAAGTATTTTACTCCCCTCCCCTTTATTTTCTGGGGAAAAAAAAAGGCGTTATTAGTGCATTTCTCTGAGAAGGAAAATGGATTTCAATTTTGACCTCAGTTACTGTGAAGGATGTCATCAGGTGTGTAAGCATCCACAATTCCTGGTATTAGACTCGTGACTTGCCTTAACTTGGTCTATCACGTAAGTTAAAGGTGCATTCTCCTTGGGGTTTGATTTTGATGTTTGTTTTTATTCCTCTCTTCATACTTTGCAGTAGCTGGTTCTGATGCCTCTTCGGTTGTGACATTCTTAGAGGAAAAGCCAGCCACAAAAATGCTTTATGCAGATATCTTCTGAATTAAGGTAGTTTCTGTCTGGAAATAGCTTTTGCTCTGGCTGGCTTGATACTCAGTAGGGAGGAAGAATCTTCCAGCTTCTATGGGGCTGAAGCATTATATTTGGATGTCTTTTTCTCGAATAGCTGATACCAGCTTTCAGGCCTTTTTCTTATTCCACGCTTCAGTGAAAGTAGGGATGATGAAAAATTAGAAACACCCCAAGCAGTTGTTCTAGCTATCTACTCATCTTACAGGCCTCTGCTGCTGAGATCCCACCACTACATTCGTGCTATGAAACCAGTTTGTCTCATGTATGTCTTGAGTTGGTGTGTTTGCAATTGGCTGGCTAAGCAGCAGTAGCTTCAGCAACTGATTTAATACAGCAAGAGACAGTGTTCTTTTCCTAAGGACTGGAAATAAAATCCAGTCTCCCTGGAGTGGAGAACCCATAGTGGCGCCAGCTGCATTTAGCTGTGTTTTAGGAAGTTAAAAAGACTGTTCAAGATCATATGTGCTAATCTTAACCACCTCCATACTGATAACCTTAGTTAGGGGGAAGGTAAGTTTTATAAACCTATGCAAATTAATTTTTAATGCCAAGATATTAACTCCATTACATAACTTTCATAATGGTCCTTGTGCTCCAAGGCTCTTCTTCAGACTTGAATCTTTTATGTTGTTATGCTCTGGAGCTGTCCCTCAGTTTATTTTGTGGCTCAGTGGAAAGAAGGGTGGGAAAGAATATGCTGTGGATGGCAGTAAGAAAGCATGCAATAGCAGTGGCAAGGGACATGGATAAGGACCTGGAGAAAGAGAGAAGAATGTCTGTCTTCAACCCTGGATAAAAATATTCTTATAGATTGACTCAGGAAGCAGAAAGCATACCTCAAGATTGATCACAGACGTGTTTATTACTTTATGAAATGTTGGGTTTGAGTAAGAAAAAGCAGTGTCCTTACTGTTTCTTTTATCTTCTACAGGCCAAGATGACTTCTCCTTGGAAGATGCACTTCCAAAAGGTAGGCAGGAAAATTGTGGCTGCTCTTTTGACTTCTGTCTAAGTAATATTGCATGACCAAGCATGACAACTTTGCTACATGTGGTTTGTTTAAACCTCCGTGGACCAATTCAGCCATGTGTTTGTCAAGATGTTGACCACATAGAACTCAATTTGTCTTTTGAAGACTTAAAGATTTCTCTTTGAGGTGAAATTGTCTTGCTGTATAGATTTGATCTTGTGCATTTTGTTTTATAGACATGTCTATTTGTCTATTATTTGTCCTTTGTCCTTCATGTAGCTTCTGAACAGTGTGTTAAATAATACTTAATTCTTTTTTCCCTAACCATACCTGACAGAAAGTACAAAGAAGCCTCTTGTAACTCAGAAGACACCATCATCAGACCTAGGTGAGATCATATTGGCTTGTAATGCCTTTTACTGTAAAATCAAGTGTAGTGTACATATCAATTTGAGATCCTGAATTTTTCAGTTTAGTGGCACAAAGGGTTGTGATATTTCTATAAAACAAAGCAGTTCCCTAACAGCAAAAGGGTTTCTTCATTTTGGAATCTGCTCTCAGAAATGTATTTTGTGATTTCACAAGCTTAAAGGCCCGAAGGAAATCCCTTTTGTTGGCTTTCAGTCTGCATGTTTGGAGCTTGCTCACCTTGAGCTGGCCCTTGACAGGTCCCATCATCTCCAAAAGCAGCAAGTCACTTGGCAAGTAATGCCTGGTAACTTTGTGGGCCTTTTCTATGAATCACTGATGAGTGAGCATGCCTTTCATTTGTGGAGAAAACTTTGTGAGATCCACTTTGTTTAAAAAATAGTCTAAAACTACTTCAGTTTTTGCATTACATTTAAAACTTTCCTTCTTTCTTTGTAGATGATTTTGACTTGTCCCATGCTTTTGATTCTGGTAAGTATCATCTTCTCCTGGATACTTCTCAAATGTACCTGTTGAAATGTCTGTCCATCCTTTATGACCTAAGTATAATAAAGCTCTGAGTTGATTAACATAGAAAACTGTCAATAAAAATAATTGCAGTCTAGTTATGTTTCTTAATCTTAAGGTTCTGGATCACCAAAACTGTAGGAATTTCAATAATTTCTTAGCCAGCTTCTACTTGTTTCATTGCTGTTTTTTCACTAGATGGCACTAACTCCATTAACTATTACTTAGAGAAGTAAATGTTAATTCCAAAGTAATCTCTCCCATTTCAGGAAGTTTTTTTAGTAGCACAAGGAAACATTAATCTGTTATAAATAATTTGAAGGAAAGTACTCTTTCCAGTGTGAAGGCTGTGACAAAACTGGACAAAGATAATTTCTAAGATCTCTAATTTTCCTATTTTGTGGCAAGCCAAATGAAGTGTCGTTGTGGGGACTTGTATATCTAGTTCTATTCTGTGTACTTTGTCTGTTTTTCAAGTGAGGTCCCAAGCTTTATATTTGGTTAAAACCTGGTAATTTCAAAACAGAAAACAGGCAAGTGATCTGTACCTGGTAGGAACATTTAAAGAAGCTCAGCCTTTGAAATCAGATATGCAAGCTAAACTGCTGCATAAGACTTAATGAGTTTTTCTTTGTATGTTCCATCCTAGCAAGTATCTGACATGCTGGTTAATGTAGCAGAAAAACTCTTAGTGGCATTAAACACAGTGTTTAGTGAAAATAACCAAAGAATTACAGCATTAGCTAATTAAAGGAAAATTACATGGGGAGGTTTTGATACAATATTTTAGGTCAGATCATCTTTGAAGGTCACTGCATGCTCTGCTTTTGGTTTCTTCACGCTAGTAATTTTGATCAATTTATTCTAACTCTTATTTGTCTACAGATGATTCCAAGCCACAACCTCCTGCAAATCCTAGAGACACTGGTAAGACTGATCTAACAGGAATTTCTGAACAGTAAAAGAGTATTTGTTAATCTCTCCTAGTCCCTTTGAACATTACTGTACTATGGTCTGGTTTTCTTATCTTAACATTTTCTTTTTTCTTTTTTTTTTCCCTAAATCTCTCTTCTGTGATTAGATAACCCCAAGAAAGATCAACCTAAAGGCTCTGGTAAGGCTTCAAGCATAAACTCCTGGTTTTGCTGTCTCAGTTACATTTCTAATAATTGATCGTTGTTAATTGCCTGCTGTGTATGTGAGGTGTGGCATACATCAAACACTGAGCATTGAGGAAAAGTTGTCTTGCAAATAAGCTTTGTACCAGTCTTGAAATTCCATAACAAACCTGTTGGGTCACTTTCACTTAAAAATAGGATGATGTGGGGAAGAGGCAGGATGAGACTGTGTGTGTGTGTATGCTTGGGGCAATGCTGTTCTTGGCTACCTGTGGGGAAGCACCCATGTAGTGGTGAGTTCTTTTTCTTTACAAACTGAATCCCTTCTAGTCATGCTCAAAAGTAAGTAGCAACTGCCTATGATCTTTATTCTTAAAGGATCTAAATTAAAGCTAAAGTTTCAAGTTAAAGGGTTACTTCTTTTTTTTTTTTTTAAGGCCCCATTAAGAAATACAATTATTTGTGCTTGAAAGATAGGTTTAAAATCCATGTCTTTCCCTGCCTGTTCTGCTTTAGAGGTCCTCTCTGTCTTTGCCTAATCCAGAACAAAATAGATTCAGATGGACGCAGGTGTGATGATGCCATTATTCACAAATATGGTGGTAAAGAGTCCTTGAAAGCAACCCTCAGTTTTTGTTCTTTCACCTGTCTGATTTGCAGCAGATACTTGAATTTGAGTCGTGCATGCCTCAGTACAGTGCTTTTGGCACCCAACTAAAGCATCCTCTGATGCAATATTTTTAGTTTTTCTGCTTGAAGCGCATTTGCTTTGTGTAAACTCAATATTCATTTGACAGCTGAGGGAAGGAGGAGAAAGTTCCATCAGGGAGACAGAAAGGCTTCATGAGGTAAGGTTCAGTGGAAATGGAGAGAGAGACTACTTCAATGTCCTGCAATAAATCAGAAGGGAATTACATTTGGATTGTTTGTGACTTAGAGACCCAACTCTGAAGAATCATTCACAGTTGCAGCCTTGAAAGTAAATGGTCCTTTTTTATCCATGTTCTTTCTTTGCTTTCACAGGACAATGAGATTTGGGCTATTAGAGTTAAGCAGCTTACAGGGCTCCTTGCTTGCTTAACCTGATTTGTGCAGTACTACCTGCTCTTGCACACTGACTTCTCTCAGTTGTTCAGGAAGTCCAGAGAAAGGAGTGCTGCTGTCAAACTGTGCAGTGCTGAGCTGAGGGGACTTGACACTGTGAGGGCTTTTAAAAGGTTAAATGTTGTGACTGTGGTGCTGAGCCTAAACCCACCACAAATTCACTTGAATGGTCTTGAGAAAATTTTCATGTTATTATATCCCTTGGTGTGTCATGTTCAGTGAACTTGAAGCATGGTAATGTTATTTGCATTATTTTATAGACACATTTGATGACTCAGATCTACTGGATGGCAATCTCCCAAGAGGAGGAAGTGATGGCAGCAGCGGCGATAGTAAGATAGTAGATTGTGCTTCATATTGTTTCTATGGCTACCTGAGCTTTTGATTAAAGCTTGCTCACAAGCTGGTTAGACATGCTCTTATTTGTAACACATTTGGTTCTGGTATCTGAAACTTAAGAACATTCTTTTGAGTTCAAAAGTAACGTGTTCTGTCTCTGCCAAAAAAAAAGCCCCACATATTTAAGGGGTAAAACTGGTCTAGAGAAAAAAATCTCAGTGATTTTTACTGTTACACTAAGAAAGATGGCTTCTAAACCAGAAATGTGAATGCAGTACTTACTTCAAAATTCACTATGAATATAGTTTTTAAGGTCATCCAAGTGCTGTCTTTGATCTTCTATGACATACTCTGTTTCTTTTAGTTCTTGTAGTTAGGAAATCTAGGAGTGGGCCATCCTTTGTCCCACAGCATGAACTTTACACTTCCAAGGGAGACTTAGTCTTCACTTTTTTACTGTGGGGGTGGTGAGGCAGGTGAGAGGTGAAGAGGTGAGAAGTTGTGGATCCATCCCTGGAAATATTCAAGACCAGGCTGGATGGAGCTCTGAACAACCTGGTTTAGTGGAAGGTGTCCTCCCTACCTGTGGCAGAGGGTTTGAAGGTGATCACTAAGGTCCCTTCACCACCATATCATTCTATACTCTGAGCAGTATAAAACCATTTCATAGCTTGCCAAACTTTTTTTTGTAATTTGCTATGTCTAATTAGTGCATTACTGCAATTTTACTATTTCCAGATCAGAGTTAGTTTAAGTATCTTGATGGGGTTTGGGATGTGCTAATGGTGACTGACTTCTCAGTAGAGTTGTCCTGGGTAGGAATTACTGATGCCACTTTTTTGAGTAGCTTTCCCCTTGGGGCAGTACTTGAAAATTGGAAGGGGCAGGAAACATCTGTGGGAGACTTGTGTGGTGGTTTCACCTGCACAAGTTCCTGCCTCAGTGGTATGAGTTGCACAGTGACAAATAGAGTTAGTATTTATAGAACTGGCTTGCTTGTGAAGAGGATTGTAAAGGTATTTAGTAGATGAGGCTGGGATTTTAGGAAAAGACAGTTGGTTCTGTGGAAATACAGCTGAATGTTACTCTGAAATGAGTTCTCTGTGGTGGTGCACAGGCTTATTAAACCAGATTTCACAAATGTTATGTGCTTATTTTGTAGAAGTGCTGAACACTCAAGGCTGGAGTTGGCACTGTTCTGAGCCATGCTTTGAAAACAGAAAGTTTCGGTGCCAGTTTAGCACTGTATGGTTGTAATAGATGGTTTGTAATTTTGCATAATTAATTGACAAAATGCTTGTCAATTAGGATACAAGTGTTCTTTAGACATATAAAATGTAAACTCTCCAATTTCATTTTTCAGAACGAAAGGACCAAACTCCAAAAGCTGGCCAAGAAGAGGAGGGTAAATGCATGAATTTGTGTGTATGATGGTGTTTGGATGTATGAAGCTTGTTTTCTTGGGGTTTCTGATTGCTAATCTTCTGCTAGAATGATCACTACTGGGAGTGGGTTACAACTGAAAAGCTTCTGTGCATGCTGGAATTCTTACTTTTAAGCTCTGCTTCCATAGTCCTTTAGCATTTCTATGTTACAAATGATTCTTAATTGTTAAGGTCTCAGAGATGCTGGTACAGTGATTGTGTGCATGCAAAGTAGATATGGCTATGAAAGAGTTGCTTTTTTAATTAGTGGAACTTAAAACAGGCATGCTTAAGTTCCTTAACAATGGGCATTGCTAAGAAATCAATGGTTAGAAAATGAGAGGATTCACTTTTCATTATGCACAAAGTTGATTATTACAATTTCATGTAATTTCAGTTTAATGGTTTTTGGAAGTGTTCACAGGGTTTACTTTGGGACAATACTTTGATGAGGCTTTCAGTTCTGAAAAAAGTATAAAAATGTGTCTGATTTTTTCAGCTTCCCCGGGAGCAATAGCTGGAATTGTGAGTGCTGTGGCTGCCACTGCAATTGGAGCAGTATCTAGTTTCATTGCTTACCAGAAGAAGAAACTCTGTTTCAAGCAAAGCGGTAAGAATTCCAAATTAGTTTTGTTTCCTACTGTCTAAAGGGAGGCATTTTTGTATTTATATGTGGAGTATAAATTGATCCTGTACATGAGGAAGTTGTAATAACCCAGTTAATTTATGTTCACAGGGAGTAGCATGTTCCAATGTTCCTAGTATGTTCCTACTAGTCATCTAAGATTGAAAAATTCCTTTTCCAAAAATTAGAGTTTCAAAACTAGGAGGACTTAAAGCTTTACATTTCTTAAAATAAAAGCACTTCTTGCCAAAAAAATAAGCAGGAGAGACAGCAAAAATTACTTTTTAAGGAGAATCAAGGGGATTAGAGACTTTTTCATGCTGAAAAATACTTTGTAGTTTGTAATTCTATAAGTTTTGCCTTTGTGTCTTGACAAGATGCTTGCCTACTTACTAGCTTTATGACAATTTACCCCAATTTTCATCCCCAAAAGATGAGTCTGTAGTCATCCATTGCTTGCTGCCTTTCCACCTAAATAAGATATAACTTGGATGGGAGAACTTTGGGAGTACTGTGGGTGATAGGAGGGGCAGAAGCTTTGGTTTTGTCTGTTTCAGTCTTCCTGACTGTTTAGTGAAGGGACAGAGCAGTCATTCAGCCAGGCACTCTTGTTTTGTAATTTGAGAAGTTTGGAAACTGAATAACATCTCTACCATGCATGTTAAAATTAATGTGCAGACAAAACAGGGCAACTCAACTACTGTCAGTAGCCCATTTTCTTCACTGCTGTTTCTTCTCTCAAATTATCTCTAAATATAAGGGACTATAACCTCAACTATAAGAGAATGTGAATGCTAAATATTTGCTTTTTTTCCCAGCAGATGAAGAGAATGTGAATATGGATAGCCATCGGGGAGCACAATCTGAGCCACCTGGTAAGACAATAATCTAGATGGAAGATCAGCTCTTCGGTGGGGATCCTATTAAATGCACTGTATTGACATCTAGCATACTGGAAAAAACAAATTATGCTGTTTCATTAAAAAAAAAATAAATTTGGCAGGGTATGAGCTATCAGTGTGCCTAGGTAGCCAAGAAGGCCAGTGTCATCCTGGCCTGTAACAGCAATAGTGTGGCCATCAGGACCATGGCTATGACTGTCTCCTTGTACTTGGCTCTGCTGAGGCCACACCTTGAGTGCTGTGTCCAGTTCTGGGCCCCTCACTTCTAAAAAGACACTGAGGTGCTGCAGCATGTCCAGAGAAGGGCAATGGATCTGGGGAAGGGTCTGGAGCACACGTGTTATGAGGAGTGACTGGGGGAGTTCGAGATGTTTAGCCTGGAGAAAAAAAGGCTCAGGGGTCATCTTTTCACTCTCTACAGCCACCTGAAAGGAGGTTGTAGTCAAGCATGTGTCAGTCAATTCTCCTAGGTAACAAGTCATAGGACAAGAAGAAATAGCCTCAGGAGGTTTAGATTGGATATCCGGAAAAATTTCTTCATGACTCTTCATGAAGAGTCAACCCTCTGGTTGTCAAGCTACAGACAGAACAGGCTACTCAGAAATCAGGAAAGCAGAGGTGTTGTCATTGTGGAAGTATTTAAAAGATATATAGATGTGGCACATAGGGACACAGTTTAGTGGTGGACTTGGCAGTCCTAGGGTAAGAGTTAAAATGGATGATCTCAAAGTTCTTTTCCAACATAAATGATTCTGTGATTCTATGATTTTACCATGATGACAAACCTAGAACTGAATCAAGCATTCAGTTCTGACAATATGGACACTTTTCTCTAGCTTTTTTTACTGAACAGATTGGTTTATTGCCTTGAGAATGCATTGAAATATAGGAGCTTAAAGAAAGTGAAGATCTGAATTTTCTCTGCAAAAGTATCATTAGAGGCAATTGTGAAAACACAAGCCTGCTCCATCAGTGTGATGAATAACAGCAGTTGTAAGTTTATTAGTGTATATTTTTTCTGATTAGAATCTGAAATATTTTCTAATTATAAACTGATACAGAACACTGCAAGAATGTATATTAAAAATTTAGGATATTTGGACAGAGATGGAACTACACTGGAGGCAAAGAGAATGATTCTTGTATGAAAGAACCACCACATAATTAATCTTTCTACAAAGGTGAGAGCTGTAGAAGGGTCTCTTTTAAAGCAACAAACACTGCGACCCTCACCTTTCCATGTATGGTTGTGTAGGGGATTTGGCTGATGAAGCAGGTGATAAGCTCCAGGAATCCATGGATAGAACTGGAGGAAATGGTATAGGTGAAAACTTGGCCTTCTAGCCCTTGTGACTGATAACAAAGAAGCACTATAAACTCATGCTGAATTTCATTGGTTCTGAAGTACTGAGTATTAAAAGCTCAAAGCAGTATATATTTGCAGTATATTCTTCTGTGAGTTTAATCTTAAACCTGCAGAACTATTTCTGGGGCTTTTTAAAATTAAAAAATAATTATGCCTTATTTCTCTCAGGTATTTTATCAGTTTTTCATAAACTCTCATATGGGTCATTATCTTCTTTATAAACACTTTAAGCTGTTAAATATGTAAAGCTCTCAAGGACAAAACATTTTCTTGTGACTGGCTCTAAGGACTGAAGAGACCCAAGTATCCTCAATGCATTAGGGAAGCAAGTAGTATCATTTAAAGTCCTCTACCAAAGGCAGTTAAAATATGAGCTATAGTTGGGTTATGCTAAAATTCTGGCCAAGATTCACCAGAACTCAAAAGTGAAATGCATCAGATGATGCATACCTTATTTTAACCAGTAAAGTCACTTGGGATGTTATGAAATATGGTTATTTCTACCTACATATTGATGTCATATTATGTCCCAAGTTTCATACCTCTATTGTATTTTGCAGACAAGCATGATCATGTGTTGAGCTAAGAGACTGGATAGCCATGGTGATAATTGTGCTGTTCCTGAGCTGAGTTCCAGGAGTCAGCAGATGTTAGATCTGCTTCTGGTAACAGGTGTACCCACATGGCTTCCAGTTAGAAGCAGTGTCCCATTAAGCCTGGTCAAATGGCATAGCAGAATAGGTCTGTGTGTTTTTTTATGTAAGCCTGTCTTTGACTGCCTGAACTAGGAAGTTTGTTTCAGTAGCTTACTTTTTGTATGAGCAGCTTGTTGGCATGTGCAAGAACTGCAGGCCTGCTGGAATGTAACATCCCTTGCTGTGGAGCCTATTGGCTTCACAGAATCAAGCCTCTGCTTACCTAAATTTATCACACAGTGTCAAACACCTACTGAAGTTGTTGACTGCATAAACTGTCACACGTATAACTTACATTGCACTAATCTTGAATTGTTTTTCACTTTTCAGTTCAACGCACACTTCTGGAGAACTAAATTAAAGAAAGAGTGGTGAAGAACAGATCTTTGGAACTGGATAAACAACCTGCATTCTGCCAAAAAAAAAAAAAAAAGGAAACAAAAAAAGCATAGTGTAAACAGCAGAGCCCAAAGTTTCATGAGAAAAGAGCTCTTGTTTGAAACACCTCTGGGACTGTGACTTAGACCTGAGTACTTCTGTATGGTTAGCCCTGTGAAGCATTGTTGCACACCAATACATGGCCTTAATGACAGGAGTCATTAGAAGTAGAAGTATGTTGTGCCTTTACATTTTTTCCTTGACTCCTCTAACAAATGGGTGTGTCTCAAGTGCGTTCAGTGTGTTTAACTTTTCCTTACCTCTCCAAAACCAATATGCAGTTATGGTTTTTGTTATGTTATTGCTCTCAGGCAATACAAGCATTGTTTTTTAAATAACCTGTACTCAGTGAGTGGACCAACCAACCAATTTGGTGTATGTTGTAGGCACCTGAAAGAAAACAGCTCACTGTGTATGGATGGTGGATTGGGTGCTGCTCATTCAATCTGTGTAGCTGCCTGGGCCAGCTGCCAGGGAAGAGATGCTTGTGCTTGAGCATTCAGGAGACAAAAATTCTATTTTGTTTGTAGAGTTCTTTTTCGTTACATCTGTCTGGTACAGATTGAGAAAACCCAAAGTTAACACAGACCGAGCCTTCATCCTTTCTGGCTCTTCCTGCTTAGCAAGTGCTAAGCTGGTCAGTTGTGGAAAAGCCTGTTTTGCAGATCACAAACATAACTGGACTTTGTGTTTCTGTTGACATTGATGTTTGGCACTGTCTAAACAGTTGGGGATGAAGTACTTGGGAATGGGGATTAACATCTTCAGATTTTCGTAGCCAAAAGCTTAAGAGAAAATAGTGTTGAATTCAGAAGGCTTATCATACATGTATAAGGGACAGAAACAGTACCACAGTGCCAAACTACAGCAAGACTGACCAGAATAAGCCAACCTCACTCCACAGGCATCCACTGAGCAGTAGAAATAGCAAACATGTGAGAAGTGCTTTTGGACTTGTGAAGGATTCCCCTAGGATGGTCACCTATGGTTGTATCCTCTGAAAGCACTTGTGACCTGTGCTGTGGCTCTTGAAAGCAGCAGCAAAGTTCCAGGGATCTGTGGAAACATGGAAAACTGCAGCTCGTAACAGCTAAAGGACTAAATATAGAATAATAACGAGTTCTGTCGGGAAGGAATGGTCTGACCAGTTTTGTTGGCTTTCATTCTAGTTGCTTTAAATTGTCATGCAATTTTACCGTATGTGTCTTAATGGGCTTCAGCCATCTGACATCTACAGGAAGACATTTCATGGAACATCTTAAAAATTAGAAATTAACGAATTTGGATATTAAACCTGTAAATATATCTGTACATTCAAATATGAATGGATGCCAAGGGATAATTCATTTAAGAATTTCTTGTACATGTTTCTTAGCTTGCAACAAAGCTTTACACAAATTTTAGTATTTTCTTATGAAATTAATTTGTAAGTCTCTTTTTGCCCCATGTCTGCTTTTACTGTAAAAGTGCTAAAGCCTTTAAGTGTGTTTGAGAGTGCAAAAGTGATTCCTACATAAACATTTGATTTATGTAAATACAAAGAAAAGAAATGTACTGCTTGCCTACATGAATAAACAGATATATCTATGCCAAGTGTAGAGTAAATAATAATAGGTCAGTGTTTGTTAGGGATAAAATGGCAGGAGGAGCTCAAACTAGCTTTTAGCTAACCAAGACTCTGGAATCCTTTTTCAGCTTTTGTGAGCCTAAAAATTACTTATTAATACCTATCAACATTGTGATTTTTCTAAAAATAAATGTATAAAAAAGGTTTATGTGTTTTTCTTCTCAGTAGTTCTGAAAATTAAAAAGTTTGTGCTCACTCACTAGGGAAGGATCCTTTAAATAGATTGTCTTCCTGCTCCAGCAGCAGCTCAGGTTTATTGTGTACAGACATTTTAATCATATTGGAATGAAGTTGGCCAGAAGCAACAAAGCTTTGAGCTGCTTACAGGAGATGCTTACCTGTGTGAAGTGTAGAGAAGACATCTGTCTGTGTGAAGGATGGGCATGGTTTTGAAGAAAAATATTTGCTAATCCAGAATCTACTGAAAATATGCACTTACACATCTTAGTACGGGCAAACTTCACGGTGTTCTATTTTCCTTATCCAGTTATCACCAGACCCTTTAGCAACAGACACTTTTGCAGGGCCATGTGTTACCTCACTTGCTGATGTGAGAGGATCATAACTAAATGAGAAGGCAAAACCATGGTTGCCAAGTGCCTAAATAGTACCAAATTTACTGTTTTTTCCAACTTACTGATTTGTCCAGTCATGGTTCCACAGTCTGAAGTTGTGGAAGAAGGAAGGAAAAGTGAGCTGCTGCCACCTGGATATAAGAGGTTAAATGGAAGACTTGAAATTTCATTCTGTTCTCTTGTGAGAAGGTGCCATTTTATGGGTTTCTGTTACTTACCTGTGGATAAAATGTAGCAGCTCACTTGAAGTTTTTGGGGTATTAATTTCTACATTCCTGTTCGCCTCACTAGCCACAGAAACTTTGATCTTGTTTCTTTGTCACTCAACTACCATTACGTTACAGAGCTAAATATTCTAATTCATTATTTCTCCCACTCACTGGGACAGGAAACATTATCAGTTAACCATTATTCACCCCACTACTGAAGTAGTTCTTCAGTCACGTCCCATAGATCAGCTGCTGCCCATCATGGCCTTATGAGCTGCCACTGCCTTTCAGTTCTGGAAATTAATGTAGTTTCTATAAGGGTTTCAATTGGATTGTGCAGTGGAATGAAAAAACACTGTCCTTTCTAGGTCCAAAGCTGATCCCTGTGAGGTGCCTTTACCATCAAACTGAGTTAAAATGGATGGCATCAAAGAGTGCTGTCCCAATTCCCGTGGCACACCCTCTTCAGTTTCTTATTTCAGTCTACCTCCTTTGAGGATGAGGAGGAGTTACCATCAGTAATAGGAGGAAAAATAGTCAAAGCAGGATCTTGTTGTAGAATAATATGTCACTTTAGCTTCTACAAGGTAGCTGCAGTGGCAGTTTATTCATCCTGTTGGTGGAAAAGACTGCTTGAAAAATGTTTTGATGGCTCTCAAATGTGATGCTCATTGCAAATACTTATTCAAAGTTATCCAAATTAATTCACTGGATTGTGTAAATAAAAACAAGCAAATCTTAAGCATAACATTTGGCAGCTTTTTGCTGTAGCTCTTATTGGGTGCTTTTCAGTATCCGTGCCAAATTTTGAATGCTAAGAAAAACATTTTAGTGCACTCAGTTTTCATTATATCTTGGTCTGAATTACACTTTCAATGCTGCTTTTCAGTGTTGGCTTTTTTTTTTGTAATTTATTACTTTAGGCCACCATCTCAAACACACTGTTCTATGTGTGGTTTTCACTTGAGAATATTATGAACCACGGCCTAACCTTTTCACAAGTTGAAAAAATTACTTCCCTTTTGCTCTTTTCTGTTATACAGATATAAAGACATATTTAAAAGGAAGTGAGGAGATTATTAGGACTGGGAAAATGACTTAAATGGAGCAAACACACAGTTTTCCCAAATCTCTGCATTTGGAGTACTTCAGTAACCACAAGAATAAAATACATGTTCCTCCATCTGCTTGTGAAAAAATCAGTGAAACTTTAGCTAGTGTGTAGTAATTGTGCTCTTCTGTATTGTATCACCAATTCACCAATTCAGCTGTGTGTTTGGCTAACATTTAAATTAATGGCTTGTATTACTGGATGCTTCAATATTTTAATTAAAAGTACTTCAGTTTTTATGAAAAAAGGTGAGTAATATAGGATATTAGTGGCATTCCCAAGTAGTTCTAGTGTATAATTCAGTTCTTTCATCTCCAACAGACACATAGAGCAGGTTACCCATGCCAAAGAGAGCAATGTCTGACCTCTGCCCTCAGGAAGATGGGGCTTGATGAGTTGTGACTGAACTCTTTTTCGCTTTTTGCTTGTCTCATCTAAAGGAGGCCTGATGGGGTGTAGAGACGCATTGGCTCCTTTTCTACCTCCATTTGCATTTCTAAAATATTGGGGATTTCCTTAAAAGACAAGTAAGAAAATACAGGCAATTCATCCACCTTGTCGATGGTGAATAGTAGAGAGAACTTTGTTTTCCTTTACACAGAAAAAGATGGGTCAATGATCTTTCAAGTGCTAAAACTGAAATTTATGGTCAGCTATTAGCTCATATATTTCTTTTTAATATACAATATTTTAGCTTGCTATCTTGGGCAAGCTGTTGCATATTTTTGACAGTATCAAGATTAAGAAATGCCTGTTACGCTCCCAAGAACAGGTATGGGATAAGCATTCAAGACATCCTAACTCCTACACTAGGTCCATTCCTTCCAGTGCTGCCCACCTTCATATTGGTTTTTAGCTAGATAGGGCAATATCTGGCTTCAGAAGAACTGAACAAGTTGTGCATCATCCTCAAACTTCATCTGAGAATGTTCAATATCAGAATGAATTTGTATCTGCAGACAGGTGAGATAATGCATTTTGGGAAGACTTCACTTGCAGGAACAACTGTTTTGAAGTAAAGCTACTGAACATGTGTAAGCTGTTCAAACCTGCCTGGGACTAGTACCTAACCCTGCCAACATTCCTGTTCCCTTCAGGCAAATTCATCACCTGGATGAAGATCATCACATGTGGGCCTGCTTTTGGCATTCTGGAAAAAGAAAAAAAAAACCCCACAAAAAAACAACCAAACAAAAAACCAACGAACCAACCAAACAAAAACAACAACAACAATAAAAAAACCCAGTGTAATTATAGGATTGATCATTTCATGGTATAGTTCTTGTTTTAACTGTCTGAAAAAGTCACCTCTTCAGCCTAAATGTCCTTAACTGTTCTGAGACTGAGCAATTGGCCTTGACATGGAGAATGATGATACCGAGATTGAACTTTAAAGCTCCTGTTAGTAGCTATAAGCCAGACCTTTATAAACCATTCTGCTGTTTCAAATTTGGGCTGGGGTGAGGGAGGTAGTTGACCTACTTGAACATCAAGCTTCTTGAGCATCCAGTATCACCAAGTTCTATCAGACCATCTTATGTTGTTGCATGTATTTGTTTTGGGTTTTTTTTAAATTAGCATAAAAACACGAGTTCAGTTGTATGTTCTGGGTAACTCAACAGAAATGCAGCTGGGGACAGCCTGTCCCCCACATCAGACTGAATCACCCAGCAACACCACGAGTGCTCAGATTGGCCATGCATGGTAGCAGAGTCCTGAGCTATTTACTGCCCTAGACAAAAGAGTTCTGACAAACCCCACTGCAGCTTATTCCCCAAGCACAAGGGAGGATGCACACCAGCCACCCTGCTGCTGCTGGGTGATGGCTGCAATCCATTTTAAAGGACAAGACTATAGGCACATGTGTTTCCTAGTGAGATGCATGAGATAGCTATGACATTGTGACAAAACTGTACTTAGATCACATCAGTAATTTAAAAGTATGTCCATGTACACATAGATGCTTTTTTTTTCATTTTCCAAAGCTTTGTACGATCATAATCAGCACTATCTGACATCTCTCACCATGTAGGATACACATGGATATTTATATTAAAAAAAACAACAAAAAACAAACTAGATCAATAGAAACAGTCATGATGGGCAATGTTTACCTGTGAAGATAAGCATCCACTGGGGAGCAGAGCATACTGCAGTTCAGTAGTCCAACATCACACTTTAAATTTATAAAAGTAGGGGTTTTTTGTTATCCCTCTGTAGCCAATTCCAAGTTGCTGCAAAGTGGATTCCTAACCTGTATACTCTTCCTTAATTTGGTGCCTGAGTAGAGGGTTAAGGCTGACAGGATTGCTTTTATCAGCTGTTGTTGCTGAGCCAAGAAACAAGCAGGGAAGTGCTGCTTTGAGGACAGAGTACGTCTGAGTGATTCTTTTAAGCACACTTCAGAGAAGGACAGTCTCCTCTTACAAGCTACTTGAGCTCCCACAGCACCACACCCTACTTGGAAGGTGAGGATGTCAAACAGGTTGGCTTTCGCCTCTGGGAAGGAGGTGGATCCAGACAGTTTGGGCACCCTCCTGATTGGGTGCTGCCACTGCTTCCCCAGCTCTCTGTGCTTCCTCCCTGGGTGATAAATAAGTTTCTTGGAGCACAGGTGATACCCGATGTGCTGCTCACAGCTTGGCTCTAGCACGGTTGCTTCCTTTTGTTACTTGCCTTGCACGCAGAAAGGTTTCTCTCTCTCTTGCAGAGCTTGGGTGTGGTGGTGAGAAACTTCTTTGGACAGAGTGGCTGTTTCCAAGCGTCCCCCTCAAACCTTGGCTCTGTAATTGCAACATCTACCATCATTGCTTGGAAAAAAACAACTGGTGCAATCAAGGCACTGCATAGAAGAGCATGGAGAAAGTCAGAAGTATTTTTCTTTTGTGCCTTGGCTTCCTTCTAGTCCATGTAAGAGGTAAGTAACCTTTACCTTGGCTTACTTCAAAGAGAAGAGTATTAAAAAGAAAAAAAAACCAAAAAACTAACACCAAAAACAAAAAAACTAACCCCCAACCCCTAAAAGGGATGCTTGTTTATTTGGAAATGCTTGCTAGCTTTTTTTTTTTTTTTTTTTTTGTAGCTACTGTTTCATAAGAAGCATTCAAAAGCATTTATATGTACTTCACCACTTTCTAGATACATGTCTCCTGGATGATTGTTCTTAATAGCTATACTAGTTGAAGTTTGTTTATTATAATTTATTTTCTCACTAGTTTGCTTCCTTAAAATTATTCACAACCTTAGGCTTGAGTATAAACTTTTTTAAATGGAAGCTGTAAAGTGAGAGCTTCTGGGGGAACTTACAGTTTCCAAAGAGCTCCACAGACAAATAATGACTTAATGTATCAAAGCTTTGTTTGGTTATTGATATTTTGAAACCTATGAGTTTTATTGTGAAAACAAATTCAGTTTAAAGGTGTTCATGCTTTTATATTGGTGCATATGCTTTAATAATTATAAACTAACAGTTTGTTAACCTTAGTAAATGTATTCCACCCACACACAAGGGTACTTTTTCATGCAGGACTAATTAAGAATTGAATACATTTTGTATATATTTTTGATGAATAAATACCAATAGGGAAAATGTAGCCTTTTCATACTAAGTAATTTCACTATATTCAAGCATAATTTCTTTCAGCAAAATATCATTTTGAAATTTTCTTTAGGTCAAACCAAATAGAATTATCTTTGTGTGCATCTGCCATGTGGTGTACTTGTAACCTTTTCTTTTTTGTATATTAGCAATACTGCAGGAACTTTTAGTACCGTGTTGGCTGCAGGAAGAAATCACTAGTTCCAAAATAGCAGCTGCTGCTGATCCTCCACCAGCCCTGATTTAAACAAAGTCGCTGGGAGATCTTGCAGTGATGGGCAGTGAAAAACACCTTGTCTTAACTTAGTTCAATGGTTTCATTTTAACAAATGAGGAATTTTTTAGAGGACTTCAGCAATTAGCATGGCATAGAAAGAGCAGAGCAATAGGACTGTGCTAGCCTGCATGTTGTCTTGTGAGCAGTGATGACTCACAGAGTCTCTCACCTCTTGGCATGCAGAATTTCTTGTTCTGTAACTGTCATGGGTTGAATAGTTCTGTTCAGAAAACCTGAGCATGAGCAAGCCAATTTGCATATACTTTACTACTTTAATTACAAGGGTAGTCAGCCTAGTCATTCTTCATTTATATATGTGTTAATTTAGAGCCAGTTCAGTTTCTGTTTTGGGCGAAAAGTCATTGCTGAAAGTTGCTGTAGGCTTTGGGCACAGCCTTATGACTCTGGAAACTATTTAATCCACTTTGGCAAATAAACGTCATTATTTTAAGTCTGTGGCAACAGCCACTGAATTTTATCATCAAAGTATTCACCATATTTCAGGGGATATTTACAAGAACCTCTTCTCAGTCCCAATCCAGACATGATATGAGAAAGCTTGGCCGTGCTGGTGAAAAGCTGGTAGAATTTCTTACGGAAGGAAAGTCTGTGGCATGATTGGTTGTTTTATAGGCAGCTTAATTCTTTTCTAAATTGTAATCCTCTGTGATAGCATCTATAAACTACTGGACTACCACAGCCAGACCAGATGATATCATTCCTCTTACCATCCAGCATTTCCTTTATGTCCCACTATCTTGAGTTGTTTGGCTAGACTACCTTAATGGACACGTCTCGACAGGAGCATAATAGAACCAAGAACCATATTGGACAAGGAAAGTGAAATCTGATACAGTTCAGAAACATGTCTGCTGACTGCACTATTCCATTTTTAGCAACACAATAGCTTTTGGAATTTCCAGACTTAGGTGGGTTACATGAAGACTCCTATGTATTTGAGCCTCAACAACTAATTGTCTGTGAGGATTTTTAGCCCCATCTAAATGAAATAAGCTTCACAGAAACTTCTTCCACTGAATTTCATGATAACATTCCTCATCAGTTCCTGCAGCTTGGCTATCTCTGGTAATTCAGGTTTGGCTGTGTCTATACTGTCCATTTATAGTGCGCTCAGACACAACTCAGGTTGCTCCCTGGTAACTGAGATCATGTGTTTGAAACATAAGTCCCATGTGGGCCACAAACCTGTGTGCACACCTGCAGTAGGGAAGCTGTGCACCTGGGGGCTCTCCCCTGCATGGACTGAGACTCTCACTCAGACCTGACAGCTCAGAATGCTCCTCAGGTTCCCAGTGTAGACATAATCTATATATCCATGGTCTTTAATGTTGGCTGGTAGATCACGTTTAGCCAGTAACAAAGACAGTGCAAAGACTGGTATGTCTGAGATGGTTTACATTTACTCCATCAGGTATTGAATGCTACATAGGTAAAGGGAACAGCATTTATTGCTAGTCAGTAAACCATGCACCCCTGTTCAGCTAAGGCTTATGAAGTTTTTGACTCAAAATCAGTTGTAGTCTCAGTTAACCAGCTGTGCACTTTATGGGGAGAAAATCAGACCTGTTTGAATTTGAGACCCTATGTGACTTAGTTCTATGAATAATTTAGTTTTTACTGGAGTTGAAAGACAGAACAGGAGAGATGACAAATACAGTCCTGTTTTTCTTATACTGCTCCATGTATCTGCACTCCTCACTGTTGTTCTGTGTGAGGTCCCTGTGGAGGTGCTGAAGCACTTAGAGATTCAGCAGGCAGCAAATTCTCCTCTGCTGGCTGCCAAAACTATTTCAGCTCCCACGACCTGAACTGTGATTATCCATAGGCACATCAGTGCTATCAGCTAAGGGTGTGATAGCAGTTTGAAAAATCCACATACCTGAACTGATTGAAACACTAACAACAGCAGAACTGTTGCAACATCAGAGTTTGAGGAGAGAAAACAACTGGTGTAGTTACTCAGCTTCTCAGGTTCACTTTTCAAACATTGCTGCCATGTTGCAAGCCTACCTGAGAATGTATTATTAACTTATTTGCACCATCAATTGTCAAACCCTTTCCATCCCGTGGAGGGTAATAAATAACAAATAAATGTCAGAATTGTTTCAAGATTAGAAATCAATAAAAATAGACCTTTCTGTGCCATTTTGCCTCATAGTAGGAGGAGAGAGATTCAATTTGTTTTGATCAGAGTCTTCCTTCTTTTCCACAGGCTGATATCTATGAACGTTATGGGAAAATACAAAAGTATTTAAATCTGACCCGTAATACAGTATCTTCTCATGGCAAACACACCATCCCAGCTGGAAGAATGGGCTTGGATGGGTTATGAAAATATAATAGTCCCACTTTTGCTGAATACGCTTTGCCTGTTATCAATAGATTTTTAATTAATGAAGAATTTATGTAAAAGTTAAATCACAGCAATATATTTGCAAAGGGCAACAATGCTACAGAAAAAAAATGAATGCAAAGGCCAGAGTAGGCACTAAGGTTAGCAGACAAATTAAGTCCTTCCTTATGTCCCAGTGGTGAAGGAACCAGGGGCTATCCACATTGAAGGCCAAGAGCTATTTTGCATGCATTTGACCAGTGTACTTGGTGTGAAAGTGGGAAGATGAACATTAAAACACACGTGGTGAGTAACAGAAACAGCAAATTCTGGCATCTTCCTGACCATCTATATTATATTCAGTTCCCTCTGTTGTCTCCAAACTGCTCACTGGAGGAAGTGGGATTAACCAGCTGGTACTTAGGCAGTTAGTGGTCGTTTTGAGAGCCCAGCACAGGTGTTGCCTGTGCCACACTAGGGATTTCGGTAGGAATGTTCACACAGGCCTCTTGTTTGAGTACAGATCTCGTGTAATGTGACCATCATTAAGCCAGAGACTCTCAGACCAAATGGCTGAAAAGGTCTGGCAGCTTCATGAATCTGTAGTGACAAAGAGAAGCCTTGGATTAAGAGCCCACACTGAGGGCTAAGCTCTTCTGCCTCATGACACAAAGCTGAAAATCTGAGTAAGGTGCACAGGAACATGTATGTTGTTCCTTCATGAGAGATCACAATTCTTTTGCTCTGTCTGCAATTTTACAGCACACACCATCTTCTTCTGCATTCACTCTGAAGCAAAATCCAGAAAATTATATCAGTTTTATTTTATGCAAAGCATATCACATATTAAAGAACATAAGTTACCTTTGAACAGCAAGGCAAATATCATAGAACTAAAATATTTTCTTTTGTGTTTGGTCAGACTATGTTCCACAGAGCTAAAACAGTACTGCCACTCCTACTTTATAAGTGCATCTTAGTTGCTGGTAATTTAAATCAGTTCTTGTATGAATAAGCAAAAGAGTCCTTTTCATTTCCCTTGCATTTAAACTAAAACCAGAGCTGGCCTAGCAAAAAATATGAAGCCAATAATCAGGTCCACATATTGTGGTTTATATACTGGACCTTGGATCTTAATTATAGATTTTAAAGCATACTCATTTTCCACCCCAGCATCAAGGGGTTGTAATGGCAATTGTTGTTTATGAAACTAAAGGTCCTTGAAGGAAAAACAACCTACAGTAGCATCATCGGGAAATATGGATCATGAGGGTATTACATGAAAGAAATAGTACCTACTCATTGAGAGTTTGTCCACAGTGTCCACTCTGGTGTGTAAACCTTTGTGTTCTCCCAGAAATGGGTAATTTCCTTTAAACAAACATAATTGCTTCCTGAATAAAGTTGGTCCAGTACACGGATATATTCCAAGTCCCATGCAGGGGAAAATACATCCTATTTTCTCATTATGGAGCAAATAGGTTTCTTGATTATATTATAATCAGAAATGGTCTGTACAAAGAATAACTTACAATTTCAGCTAAAAGAAACTCCATAAAATGAATCTCATGAGTGATTTTGGTAACATATTGTTCCCTTTAGAAAGATTTTGTTCTCATTTTTAAATCACAGACTTCTTTCTCAGTCTCTGCCAGCTTCATTATGTTTTAAGCTCATTGTATTCACTAAACAATTCCTATTTAATTTCATTGAAGGAATCATACTGGTTCAAGTCTTTAAATACTGTAAAATCAACTTATTCTCCCTTTCTGTCATGCTCAGAATTAGAAGTTAGTTGCTTCTAATTTATTTGTCACACAGGTAATCTCATCCCAAACATATGACTATTAGCAATGCACCCAAAACCAATTAATTTAATCATTTTAATGACAAAATTATTTATCTAATATGGAGATACATACATTTTAGGTGTGTGTCCAGAAAAGCATACAAGCACATTTTCTCATGGATATTTGCTTCCTTTTGAATACCAGACTATGCATATTAAAAGCCTGAGAAGTTAGTTTCATTAACATCACGCAACCTGATCCTCACTTAGAAATATTCACTGCTGCCTTATTCAAATCTGTGTCATTTTAAGGGCCACACTCTGTGTTGATACGGAGACTGAAAATTTCAGAGTGATGTCGTAGTAGCATTTGTCAGAGAACTTGACTGCTCTTGTCATGACAAATTGGTAACGCTCACTTGCAGAATCCAGCCTTGTTCCTTGTAAATTCAACTCAAAAGCTGTAGGACCTCAGACCCTTGTGGTCAAACAGATACATGGTAAAGTGTGGTGGATCCATTCAACATGTAGATAACAAAGTAAACCATAGACAAAAGATGTTACTGTCTACATTTTAGTGACTGGATATTTGGGTCACATTTTCAGAAAACTAATATTCAAAATTTCTGAACACTTAATGCAGATGTGCCTGAGGACATGACTTTGCAAGCATTTCTCAGATTCTCTGTTATGAGTCATTGAGGACCACCCACAAAAAACATAATTACAGTCATTTTATTTCTTTGTCATAACAGGGATACTCCCAGAAAAAAAGGTTAGAAGTAATGCCAAGAAAAAGCATACTAGGTGAAAAGTGGTAATAGCAGAGATAACTCTGAGAAAATACCATCTGCACAGCTAAATCTCTTCACAACTTTATCCAGATTAAAACAAACAAACAACAAAGCCAACAGCAACAAACACAAAAACCCCAATCAGCAGAAAAAGCCCAGTGGAACAAAGCTCTTTCTGCCCCACGAAAATTCAGTTAATTCTCGTTATCATCAGTATATTTCCAACTCTTTCTATTATGGAAGCTGATCCAAAAAAAAAAAAAAAGAAGATGACGTGGAAAGTTAATTTATTTCAGTCTGTTTGTTCTGTGGAGAACTTCACTAATTTTTTCCCTTGTCATTTATCTTCAGAGATCTCTGAACTGACTGCAGCTCCGATATTTTATATATTTTATGAGCCTCTAATGTGGTTTTGTTTTTAGACTGACCATGGTGTGGATAAAGTCTGAGCTGTTCAGTTATTTAACCAACAGTTATCCTCCTTAAATTAGATTCTTAAAAATGTCTAGGTACAGTCTCAGGAGTGGCAATGAGCAATTAAAATTCTGCTCCACAGAATGTTAGTCCTTATGATCGCTTGATGTTATTGTCAGAGGAAGTTGGCCTTGAAGTCCAAGCAGTCTTTTGGTTTACTGTGGAAAAATTTACCATGCTGCACAGATGTCCTGATACAAACTGCCCATCTGTCAAAGTTTATGCTTACATAGTCAAAGAGATTTCACTGTGGATTCCTGTCTTACTCCCAGACAGTCAGTCTGTGTTGGTGTCCCTTTTATTACCTGGTTTATCATCAGAAATAATTTTTTAATAAATCAATCTGAATAACTCCTGCAGGACTGTATCTTTCTTCTGTTTCTCCCCTGAAGTCTCAAAATAACACCTTTTGCCTTTTCACACCTTTTCCATAACAGAACAGACATGCAATAGGAGAGGGAAACACTTGTTTTGTCCAGAAGAAGGGCAGGTGTCAGTAACTGTTTCAGTCTGGTTTTTTGCTTTAGTTCTCATGTAATTGAAAGCATCTGCATCATGTTGTTTGAATTTCATAATCTAGTTAGAACCTTCTATTTTTATTTTTCCCTAACTTCAAAGAAATATTCCACCTGAAAGTTTTCCACAGTCTTCTTTCACAAGACAGTTTTGTCACATTCTCTTTACAACATTAGGACCTCTGTAGTTGCTTTCCATATTGTTAATTCCTGCATGTCATGACCTGTAACAAAGAAGCTGGTTTGGCCAACAGCCCTTCAGTATTACAAAATTATTCTTGATGACTCCTATTCTGATTATGGTTACAAAATTATTCCTGATGACTCACTCTAACAAGAAATGGTTTTAGCCATTGGTGATGGTGGTATCCTGGGACAATGGGGTTCAGGTCATGCTCATCCAGCATTCAGGATACTGATCAAAAATGAGGACAAAATCAAAGGACTGTCAAGCTTAAGTTGCTTGTACTGCAGGCTCTGAAGAAATGCTTCAGAAAAATGTAATTTGACCATGTAAGTCAAGGCAATGCCAGGATGTCTGCAGCAAGATCAAAGGGTTCTATGGCTGGGTGACAGCCCGTGGGCAGAAGCTCTGGGCCAGTAAGGGCTGGTGGTGCACTCAGGGCTCAAGCAGAAAATATCTTCTGATGAAGCAGCTTGTTTATTTTATATATTTATGTATTTAATGCATTAATGTTAAAAACCTGCAACCTGTCAGAGTCTTAGATTATGGCTTTAACAATGGCTTTAAATTAAAAGAGAGTAGTTTTAAATTAGATATTAGGAAGGCTTGGTTTTTTGCTGTGAGTGTGGTGAGGCACTGGAACAGATTGTCCGGAGAAGTTGTGGATACCCCATCCCTGGAAATGTTCGGGGTTGAATGGGTCACTGAACAATCTGGTCTAGTGGAAGGTGCCCATGGCAGTGCGAGTGGGAAATAGATGGTCTTTATGATCCTTTCCAACACAAACTGTTCTGTGGTTCTATGATTCCATGAATATCATTCACCTGAAGACCCAATCCAAAAATAACTGAACTTGGCAATGTTGGCTGAGGGGCCAGGGAAGAGAAGGGAGAGGTGGCCAAATGAGGCAACACTCCAAAAACAAATCAAATAATAAAGAGATAACTTGCCACTCTGCTAACATGACTGGGGAAGTCTGAAGTTGTTACTTATTTTTACTTACTAAACATATTCCTCTTAATATTTTACTGGGGCAGTTTTGTGTTAGAAGCCATTCGTACTTTGCATTCCAGCCTTGTTCTCCCTTCCCTCAGACCCCATCTATAATAAGGTTCACAGACTTACATTAAAATCCTCATGGGAATCAAAACATTTTACTTTATATTCCTGCACTGACTGCTGTTTGAGGATCACACAGTGTTTCACCACTGATAATTAATCTTTCTGGAAGCTCTTTGACACAGGCAAGAGCTATTATTCTGGAACAGTGATTAATGAGAAGAATGCCATGAAGGTGTACAGGACATGTCAAGATGAAGAAGCTGTGCTGAACCCTGAGCACTGCTCAGGGTGCTGACAAACCTCTGACAGCCTCTCTCTGTTCCTCAGCTTCTTCACTTGAACAGTCATGCCTTTCTTGCTGGGAAGTGTTCAAGACTTGCCAAGAAAAACTTCTCAATTAACACAATTAGGTATCAAGCCTTTTAGAAGGGATAATAAACATATGCAGATCAAGTGCAGCTTGAGGCTTACTCGATAGAGCACAGTAATGCATTTCTGTTTAGGGAACTCATAGCATGTCATGATTTTTTGTGGGTTTGTGTAGGCTGATCTAATATTTGGAATGCAAACAAAAGATGGTGCATCACCCTGGATGAAAACCAGTGGATACATATTCTGCAAATGTGTTTCATGAAGCCTGTCTATTACAAGGAATGTGGTAGATGGTAGAGTTGAAAGTAAAACTCACATGAATGTGTATGTTCAGTTCAAAGTCATCTATTTCAGTTTATACATTTAGAATATTTTCCAGTTTTCTTTGCCTGATAATTTCAAAAGTACAGATGGTAATTACTCTGCTGTGACATTCAATGACATTGTTGTCACCTAACAGAGAACAAGAAGAATTTTTTTCCCTTTTCAGCTATATTTAATTTACAGAGGAAACTAAATTAGGTAAACACATCTTAATATTTTTTACTTATGGTCCATGTTACAGTAAGAATTAAAAACCAAAGTTAATTTGTGTTGTAAATGATCGTAAGGCAGTCTTGACAGTAAAGCTGCTTGCAAAGCTGAGCCAGTAAGATAATAATGAATATATTAAAAATTCTCACCTAATGATTTTGGTTCACAAGTACTATGATGAATGCTACTTTCAGCTGTCTCCTGGCAATAGTCTTGTGCTCTTTAACTGGAAACCTGTGTTCTTCAAAGGAGTGTTTGCACAGCAGGTGAATATGATAATATGAGAGAGCAGCCTCTCTTTGGCCTACCTGAACAAATAACTTCCTTGGATTAAATGAGCCCCTCTCTCACAGTCATTCAGGACTGAGCTGCAAAGGGATGAAAGCTGACAGCTTGTTCTGTGCCTGCTGCTGTTTGGATGGGTCTTTCTTTCACCTCTTACTGCTGTTCTGGCTCTACAGAGCCCTTAGGTCTGGAGGTCATGGGAACCTGCCTGCTGACTTAGTGTTTTTTGTCCCTTTCCTTCTAGGTCAAGGTGATTTTGATTTAGCTGATGCCCTTGATCACCCTGGTATGTAGATTTTCTATCCTTATTTTACTATGGAACTTACATCTGATAATAAATCTTAAGTCTTTTTTCCTTGAGGAATGAAATAGGAAGTGCTACTACTTATGTTAAAGATACAGAGTACTGGAGAATGCTAGATTTCAATGTTTCTATCATGAAATAAAAATCTTCTTTCAAACAAACAAACAAACAAAAAATAGCTTGGAAAATATATTCCTTCATTTTTGGCTTCTGCTGTGATACATAAAGGTTTATTGAAAGAAGCTCTCTACATTTGCAAATACCTGCTTTTGTTGAGTTGAAGCTGTTAATGTTTATTGGCATGTCATTGTGTCCAACAGGTGACATAATTACCAGGAAGCCTACAGTGATCAGAAGACCAACAAGACCTGTGTTCAGTGAGTAATAACTAATGGGTCATGAAACTGATTTTGATATGTAAGAAACTTTCATATGAGGTTCTTTATCATATTTGTTCTTTAGTTGAGGTAATGTGAATAACAGCTGTCTTCTTAAACTAAAATAAGTGTTCTTTTGACAGTTACCAATTCCATGTCTTTACTGCTCCCAGTAAGGCATTCAAGTACGGCTGGCCAGTGATAGTATTTTATTTCCTGAAGATCCTCTTCACACTTTTCTAGATTGTTCTGAACTCACTGGGGAGTACAACAATGGGTAGCTGTTGCTAAAAATGGGTAACTGTTCCTCTGCTTTCCCCCCCAATTATCTTTACTTTTTGTATATTTATTCATTGTAATAATAAATAGAAGATAAAAGAGTTGGAACAGAATCAGAACAAAGTTAGGGCTATTATTTCTTCTCACCATGTATTTGATTCATATTATCTAGTATTGATTGCTGCAACCACCTGTGTCAGAAAGGAAAAAAGGCTCTGAACAGTGGAGAGCTGTAGTCCTGAGAATGCCAAAAATGAATTCCAATGAACACTTGTTAACATTAAAAAAATCCAAATTCCAAACAAGAACAAAATTGCATTTGTGATGGAAAAATTTATGACAACATAGAATTATTTTTCACCTAAACTGCACTGGAATCACTCTCTGTCTATCAAACAAAATGTTTGGAAAATGCTGGATAAAAAAAACCCAACAACTTTAGACCTTTTTCTGGACAAACTTTTCAATAAGATTTTAGGTGCATGAAAGTAGTTACACTTTCCACACAATTCTCTGGTTTCATCTTTGAACAAACAGGGCCAGCATTTTGTGAAAGTGGTAGCTACTATATACTTTAAAGGCTGCATTCTTCCTTCCTACTTCATTTGGCAAACAGAATTTGTGTCTGGCCTAGATTAAAACTGTCTGTCTATTTTAAAATATTGAACTAAATGTGGATTTGTTCCCATCCTAAAGTAAACTTTTCAAGTTATTTCAATTGTGCCCTAAAATTCTTTATCCTTGGTCATGTTTAAAGGTAGCTTAAGGTGCCAATATCAGCACTGAAGCTGTCTCAGTCAGGTGAAAGGAATTTTTAAGGGACTCCTAAATCTGTTAGAGATATGAACATCAGATGAATATCTGCCCTAACCAAGTCCACTTCTCTAATTTTTGGGGGGGAAGAACTCCATGTTTTACAACTATTTCAGAGTCTCTTTCAGCACTACAGAGAGCTGCAGAGAGTTTTAAAAAAAATCAGTTAAAACCTACTAAAAAGTCCAAGCCCACAGTGTTACAAATCAATTATTGGATTTAGAAAGTGCAGGAAGATGGTACAAAAGAATGGTCTAGCATCTTGCTTAATGCTTCATCTTAAATTCAGGGTTTCCTCTCTGTCTCCTTCAGAAGTGAGGCTCACTGAGATTTTTGTTCAGCTGAGGCTAATTACAGGTAGTGTCTTCTGGGCATCCCACGCACCTCTGCCTGAGTTGAAGCTCTCCTGTGGGCACCTCCCTAGCGTAGCAAAACTTATCACAAAATTTAATGGAAGCTAACATTTATTTACAAAATCTCCAAGTAAGTTGATATTTGCCCACTCACATTGGTCCTACATTCTGTTTAATTCAGCCATATCCTCATACCCACGAGCTCATGAGCACCAAGATGTGCCTGCTCAGGTGGTCTGGTGATCATCTTGTGCAACGAGACAAATCTTGCCAGCTACTGAGCTCTTATCTTGTCTCTGTGCTTCTTCTTGATCAGAAATGACAAGTAGAATCCACAGATCTTTTATATCCTTTAGGAGTAATCAGGTATTATAGAGAGGTCCTTTGGCTCATAATATTTCTCACTCCAGTGTCTCTAGACCCTTGCTCTGGTTGTTGCCCACTATTTTTTTTTTCAATTGTTCGGAGTATACAGGCTATGTGCACAGATTTATTTTCTGGGTGGGCAACCAGAAAAGTAGTGATATGCTGCAACCTTTGGTGTTAGAATGCCTTTCTGCTTTTCCCCTGCTGTCAAGTCATCTGTGCTGTCATTGGAGCACAGGCCTGCTGGTTTTCACAGAAACAACACATTCCTCAGTTTTACTGCTAGGAACAGTGACCTTTATTGTCTGCTCTTTTAACACTTTATTGTTTTTTTCTGATCTTGAAAGACACATTCCATTTTTATTTCATTTGTATCAACCTTAGTATTTCTGCAACAAATCTCTACACGAACCCTCCAGAGAAGAACTTGCCTTTTACCTGAATTTCTCATCTCAATAATAAATTGAATCCGGTTTTCAATTTATTGCTTCTTACAGTGTTAACAGTTGACAGGTAAAGGTATTTTTGAAATGCAAGTCTCTACTGGGCAGACACAGGGAGGATCTACGCCTGACAAGAACAAACCAAGTCATGTATTATGAATTTGTTTGTTTTCCTGCCAGATTTCCTGGTGACATCAAAGCATTTCTGAGTTGTTATCCAAAAGAGACTAGATACTGTGCAAAAGCAGCTTCCCATTCCTCCTAGGTATAAAGAACAGAAGAAAACAGATTTCTGCATGGTGATTTTCCTGTGTTTCAGGAATTCTGACATGTCTATATTGAAAAAAATATTTGTTTAATTGAGAGTCTGTCTAATTATCTGTGGTAACAAGAACTGTTACCAAAATTTAGGTAGGTTTTGGTATCCCTTTTCTTCTGATTTACTGTATCACGCCACACATATAAATATCAAGAAAGGGATTCTTGGAGTTACAACATCCATCTAATGTATTTCTTTCAGAACTCAACACCAGTCCATCTATACCTTAAAATACCACCCACATACTCATATCCACACCTGCATGTTAGAAACTGAGTTCTTCTTTATGCATCTGCAGCTCATGGACAAATTGTTTATTGCATGGAAAAATTCCATCCCAGGTACAGCCAGACACATGTATGGTGCTGAGCAATGGTCACAGCCTCTTGATTTACTGGGTAATTTGCACATACAGGCATTTAATTCTGTCTAAAAGCCTTTATAGCTCAGGCAAGTAAAAACAGACTGTCCCCCAACCTCATTCAGGCTGATAGGATTGCCTGAAGCAAGGGGTCACCATGACCCTTACATAGATTACTTGGTTCAATCTCTCCCCAAGTAGGTTTATTGCTCCCTAATATTTGTTCTTGAAATGGGTATTCAGTTTTCACAGTTCAATGAATTACACTCAAGCCAAACATACACCAAACATATGCCAATTTTAACCAGAGGCATAAATGTTAATAATTAGGTATATTTTTAAAATAGGTACAGTTCCCTATTATAGCTAATTTTATTTTGTACTTGGAGGTATATTAAAGAAGTATTGCTCTTGATTCAACTGTAGGATTTGTTTTGACATCATTTAAAACAGGAAAAAATCTTTGAATTTTGAGTAGAAAATACTGTGCTATTTGTCAATTAGAGTGTGTGAAAATGTTAGTCTATTAGAGTTTTCAAGAAAAATGTGATAAGTTATTTGAATTTGTGGCACTAACTTGGAAAAGATGCTTGTCAAACATGCAGTTGTACACAGTCTAATGAATATAACTTTTTGTTTCTCTCAAGAATTGTGTGTAACTCACTTTTCTACAACTTCCTTCTATTCTTTTTTAGATAATGATCTGCATTTAGGAGATGCCCTTGGTGGGGGTGAGTATTCTTTGTTTCCTTGAATACAAGGGGATTTTTTTCTTTCTAAGTCTTTTTCTGAACTCTTCTAATTTGTAAGAAGAGATTTCAATACTGCAGGAGGTGCCATGGCCATGAAAGTTATAACCTCTCATGTACATGCAGCAGTTCTGCCTGAGGCTGTCATGCAGAATGAGGAGAGCACCTGGTCACCAGCTACCCTTGGGAGCTTCCAGCTGCCCTGCCTTGCATGAACTGAAGTCAGCTGGGGCTTGCTGTGCCATGGTAGAGCACCCCAGGCATGGCTGAGGAGAGCAAACGTGTCACTCTCAGTTGTGATGGCTCAGGGTGAAGCCCTCTGAGAGAAGCTTGAAGAAGGTGATGGCTGTAGTTTCTTCAGCTAGCAAAAATGACCCTGCCTCAGATCAGAAATCACAGTTAACACCAGATGACCATCTTGTAGCTCTGCTGATGGCAAATTAGAAATTCAGGAAGGAATGTTTCAGAGATGAGCACTGATGAATACAGCTTAAGCTTGAAGCAGTCAAGCTGTTTTAATATGCTGTTAACTTCCAGATATAGCCATAACACCCAGACCTTACCTAGGAAGTATTCACAGTACTGTACTGAGCTGTGCAGATATATGAAATCCTTGAGGATGGGAATTTGTGCGCCAAATTTTATTTAGTGTGTCTAGAGATATACCAAGGATGTGAAGTACACTAGAAAGGTTCTTGAATACTGCAGTTACCCAGAATGCAATTAGTATTGAATCAAAGCTTTAAATTACACTTTAATCAAAGCCACAAAAAAGAGAAATTGCTTCTCAGCCAATTGCACAGAACCTCTGAATCAGCCACAGTGGTCTGGTTTACTCACGTTTCAGTCTTAGAGAATGACACCTTTTTTTTTTTTTCCTATTTCCAAGTTCTCCTGTGGCACATCATGCCTTTGTTTGAATGACATATTCATCCACATTTTTCAAAGCCGAATCTAATTTTGTTAATAATTCCCATGTTTAAATTTTCATTTATTCCTCCCTATAATAATTCTTCCATTCCTGCAAGCTTTTCTTTAATTTATTTATTTATTTTATGGTTATGAGAGGATAGGTTAAATATATTGACTAAAGTATTAGTTAATAGCCTAAGTAACCGAACTAAACCAAATCTTTCAAATCCAAGGATGGAAAATTGTGTTTCCATTGTTTTTTATTTCTTTGTTCCATTTTCAGTTCAGGTTCTTAATTGACCTTCATACATGGTATAATGAGGTTAAAGTTATGTATCTCGTTATCAGTATTTCTGAAGACATTATTTTTTCACCAGCTATGCCATATGTCTTCTTATGCTTAGAGAAGACAAAGCAGCATCATGATAGAAATGAAATATGGGATTGGTGGTTTTCTGCTTTTGTGTCACAGTGAGTCTTAGTTCATTATACAAAGACCTGGAACAGAGCAAGTCCTTTCTCTAGTGAATATAATTAATTGGGCAGAGTCTGATTCGACAAAGCTCTATGGCTCTACCTAAAATCCATTCGCTGTAGGCTAAACTCACTTGAAGTTAAACATATACTTGAATAATTTTCTGCGTCAGAACCTAAATGATGCTCAGAAACAGAAGCATTGCATTTAGCAGTTAGGCAAGAAGAAAACATAGCAAAAGGGCATCTGGCATGTTTGGAAGGTGAAAAATTTAAGGAGTGGGAGGGACATTGCTTTTTATTTCTGTGAAGTAATTTCGATCTGTGCAGAGCTAGATTCACTGTCTGGCTATGAGAACAGCTAAATATGTGGTTGAATTGGTAGAGAAAAGGAGGGCAAGAGAAGACCGACTCTATTCCTGCAGAGCAGCAAACTAGACATTAAATTTGGTGGGCTTTGACCTGAGTGAGCTCTTCAGCATTGCATATACAGTTTGGAAACTGCTGTTAGTCATCAGATCTCCTGCTCTATCCAATGAATCTCTTTCTAATCCTTTGGCAAAAAATTAAGGCCAAACGCTAGCATAAAGTCCTAAACAACAGCTAAGCTGGAGTCTGAGTTCCTTTTGCACAGGTCAAGAGCAGAAAATTCATTTTGCATTAGATAAATTCAGCATCTGTTATATGAAACTAATCTGCAGGCCTTATTAATACCTGCTGATGGCAATGAGATAACCCGTTGCCTCCTGCCCAGACAGGAACACTAGCTTCTCTGTTGGCTCTGGATAACTGCACCACTGACACCCACAGTGACACATTGTGCCTCCAAGCTGTCAGCTTTAAACAATGTTAGCACTTGCCAGAAATACATAAAATATTTGCCCTCACTGTTTTTTGCAAATTCTTGTCTTCTTTTGAAAATATTCCCTGTTCACTTCCGAGTCAAGTTTTTGTAGCTAGCCATTTGTTGGTATAGTGCTTAAATTTTCTTAACTACTACCATTAAAATTATTACCAATAAAACATCCTTTTATTAATTAATGGGAGGACAAATTAGAAATAGGTATAAAATGTTTTTATTTACAGTTCCCAGTTTTGCCTTTTCAATCATCTAACAATATTAATTATCAATAGGTGACATCTCAAGGAAACCTTTATACCCACCTCTTCCACCACGCCCAGGAAGTTATGGTAATTCTGGTAAGACTACTTGCTCTTAAGAAAATGTAGTGCTATGAGCTCTTCAGACCAGACATTTTGAATACTTTAATCTCCTATTTCTCTAGTAATGGCTTTTATCATCCTTTCCCTACATCTTCCTTTTGTAGTCACTGTTTCTGACTCAGAGCTGAGAAAGCTTTTTTCCAAATCACAGAATCACAGAATTACCAGGTTGGAAGAGACCTTCAAGATCATCAAGTCCAACCCATGCCCTAACATCTCAACTAAACCATAGCACCAAGTGCCACATCCAGTCTTTTTTTAAATACATCCAGGAATGGTGACTCCACCACTTCCCTGGGCACACCATTCCAGTACTTTATCACTCTTTCCATAAACAAACTTTTTCCTAATATCCAACCTATATTTCCCTTGGCACAGCTTGAGACTGTGTCCTCTCATTTTGTCAGTTGCTGCCTGCAGAAAGAGACCAACCCCCACATGACCACAGCCACCTTTCAGGGAGTCGTAGAGAGTGATAAAGTAATCTCTGAGTCTCCTTTTCTCCAGGCTAAACAACCCCAGCTCTCTCAGTGGTTCCTCACAGGGTTNCCCTCATCCATTTCGTCAGTAAAAATACTGAACAGAAGTGGCCCCAGCACAGGCCCCTGAGGGACACCACTGGTGACTGGCTGCCAGCTGGATGCAGCACTGTTCACAACAACTCCCTGGATCGGGCCATGTTCTTAACCCAGCACAGAGTGCTCCTGTCCAAGCCATGGGCTGCCAGCTTTTCCAGGAGTGTGCTGTGCGAGACAGTGTCAAAGGCCTTGCTGAGGTCCACATAGAAATGTTAGTGTTCATACCATAAAGTTTTTCGGTTTGTCCAAAATGTGAGACACTGCATCTTAAATGGCACGAGACTAACTTAATCTCTAATCTTGTCTGCATTTTCATTTTGGGTGTGTATACATGGAACTATGCAAAGGTTCAAATTTGACATCTAGCCACAGGGCAGGGATAAACCTGTGCTCAAATCAATTTGAGATGTGCATCTGAGATGGCCCTGGGGCATACAGCAGATGGGGCTGGGCAGCCTGTAGTGCTTTTGAGTTTGGTTTGGTTGCAGACACTTCAGTAAAGTAAATGTGGCATATCTATTCTGGCTTTCACCCTGTACCTGTACTTACTTTGGGTATGGCTGTAGTGGCAAGCCATGGACAGGTCCTTCTGGAGTCTTTCCTGGAAAGGACCCACGGACTCTCTAATTCAGGGATCCCTGGGACTCAAGATATCCAAATTATGTAAGGATTTCTGTTACTGAGAGCCCTAGCCCATATATCCCACAAGTGCCCAAAACAGACACAGAATATGTAGACACCTGCAGTGTCAGTGCTTCAGCTTTCAGGTGAATTTTGGTAGGTGACTGTTCAGTGTAAAACATGTGATCCACCCACGATGTTGAGGCTGGGGTTTCAAGGCCCCTCATCTCTCCCTAGAACACTACAAAAGGAGTGGACATGGCAGCTGAAGGGGTTACCACTGTAGATATTTTGCAACTGGACTCTTTATCTTGCAGGAGGTTTTGATGACTCAGATCTCCTTGATGGAAAGCCTTTACCACCAGGTAACATTTGCCCATTTCCCTTGCCATGTATTCCTAACACCTGCAAATTGGAGCTGGTTGGTTTTGCTTTAGTGGTAATCTGTCTCTGAAGGTGTAGGACCAGATTCTGTTATTTTTATTTAGGTTAGTTATCCTTCACAAAAAAACAGGCTTTTGAGCCTGAAGCAAGAACTTGAAACATATATTTTTTAGCATTCTAGCACATGCCAGAAGCCTGCAGGTTTTATCGCTTTGAATTCAGCAAGGAAAGTCCAAAAGAATGTGGCATGCTGAAGTAGATGGACCAGGACTAGGATCTTGATGTAAACTGCTGATAAATGATCTGATTGTCTGGCAGTAGAGATGGAGTATACTGGCCTCCCTGTGAAATCAGCTTGATATAGTCTGTTACATATGGTTCTTCTATTAGATGATAACATTCTTCTCCAAAAAGGAGGTGTCAAGAGGATGAACAGTTGTTCCTCTGGCCAGCACAGCTATCAGTGGGGAGTGGAAGGGGAGCTTCTTTCTTGCAGTCTTGTTGGGCCACCCCTTTTGCCCTTTGTACACCACACTTTGCTGAGGAAAGACTTAGTTCTTAAAACAGGATGAAAAACATTTCTTTGATGAAACTTCACCCTCTATTTCAGGAGAACAGGAGCATAATTTCAATCACGGAGGGAACACAGGTATAGTAAATAGCTTACATTATTCTAAAATTGATTTCTAATCTTTGTGAAATATTTTTAAAAGATCACTTTTTAAAAGTAGCACATATAATAAATTAGGGTTTAAGACATCATTTTCACAGCAGCTGTAATATAAAATAATTTGTATTTATCTGCTTAGTTCAGTAGTTTCACCAAACTATTTTCATAATTTAGTAAAGGCATACTTTAGCAAACAATATGCTTAAGACAAACCATTTAAGTGCCTCTGAAAAAAAAAACCCTTCTCTTTCTTTTTCTACAGATTCGGGTTTAATAGCTGGAGTCACATCTCCTGTAATTTCTGCTTTTGTAATACTGGTTGTTGGATCAATAGCAGCCTACACTGCTTACAAGAATAAGAAACTTTGTTTCAAACCACGTGGTAAGGCCCAAACAGTTTTCCACTGATTTAGTGCAGAAGTTGATGGGAATTTGACAAAAAATTGTCTCTGCCACCACAGAGGTGCCTGACTTGTTGTGGCTCTGTATGAGGAAACCAGAATGGGTGACCCAGATCACCCTCAGAAAAGCTGGCAAAGAACACCCACAGTGGAAATACTGAATTTGAATTTTCATTTTTCAGGTGGGGCTACAGTTTAAACCACTGAAAGAAGAGTTGTTGTCTGGTCCCAGGCTCCTTTGGTTGGTGACATTCTTCATTGCCATTCCGACAGAAGAAAATCTTCCTCTAATGAATGTTTTCTTGAGACATTGCAATCCTGCTTTCTCTAACCTGATGTCACTTTTGCACCTTGAGTTTTATGTCATCAAAGATATGCTTAAAACATGCAGGGGTTGTATTGCACTCTCTGACCTGCATTTATTAAGGGTTGGATACAGATTTTGACTCAGATCTTAAGTACAAAGAAATCAAGTTTGATATACGATAAAAATGGAAAGATTTAGGTTTGTGAGAATATGAGTCACCAAATAAATTTTTTTTCTGTTTTCAAAATTAGCCAAAAAACTTAATTCTTCTGATAGAATTGGGATAAAGAGTTTGCCATTTCCTTTCACACTTGTTGGGTTTCTCCAGTATATTTCTGTAATGTTTACTATGTTTAAAGAAAATTTGTATTTGTCAAAACGATTAAAAATTTGAATGCCTTCACTTTGTATTTATGTTTGAATACTAGCAAAGTGAAAGGAATTATAGCTAGAAAACTAATTCCTAGTTTTATAATATATTGAGAAGATTATGTATATTGACAAACCACTGTTTAAAATACAATATAGAGAGGGACACATCCTAATTTTATTTATTTATTTATTTAATTGAATAATAACTGAAATGGTATTTAGTTCTTCTCAGGAACTAGAATTTCACTTAAGTTTCCTTTTTCTTCTTGAAAACTTAGCCCCTGCTCTAGGAACCTTTGAAGGCATTAATCTAGCAAGATTTTTTTTTTTAAGTATTATTCGTAACTTTTGAAAAGGGTAAATGGGTACAAAGCTTTTTCTGATTCATTTAGAATGAGTTTGTGATGCTTCAATCTCTAAGTCACAACGACTTTTGAACTTCATACTAAGTGGAGGTGTGGTTGACATAGTTTTTCTGGATAGACTGGTTCATGTCTTTCCCTCATTCCTGATCGACCTTGCTGTGCTAACAATGTCCTTACGTAGACAAACCTGTCATGAAAACTGACACTTTTCCTCTCTCTCTGCCTTCATTCAGCTAACTGGATCAAAAAACCAGCAAGTGAATGAAATACAGATGAAAGCTGGCAAAACTAGCAGTTTACTGACATAATTCTGCAATACAGCTATTTAAACTAACTTCTAAGAGCATAAGGAAATTTGTGGGGTTTTATCTTCATTTTATTTGCAAAGTATGGTTTTTGTTACCGCAATTCCATTTGTATGGAGGTGAATGGGATTTTGCGTTTATTACATCATTGAGAGGAAGACATATATTAAAAACATATTTTTTGATGAAGTAAAATACAACTTATCTAAATTATATTTTAAATGGAGATATTAGAGTTGGTTGCTTAGATGACCACTTTTTTTTTTTTTTTTTTTTTTGATCCTGAGAGAAATGATAATGTACTTCAGTTTAAATATAGAAACATCTTTACAATACACAAACAAATGAACCCCTTTGTGGCTATCACTTTCAATTTATGAATGAGAAAATATTTTTAACATGGATTTCAGGGACATTTAATATTTCTTTTAAAATACTAACTTCCCATGTTAATAGTTAAAACAGATTGATATATATTTTGTCAGATAGACATATAGATTTGATTAATGAAATGACAAGTGTTTTGCTGTTACAACTTCAGTTGTTTGTTCAACCATGAAAATATCTATTTTGCTTCTTTCTCTTCAAAATTTTCAATAAACACCTACTGTGTTTTATCTAAGATGACCCAAGTTTTGTTTGCTTTGTTTGCTACATTCTGGGAAATAGGAGGATTGATACCTTCTATATACAAGTACAACAATGTCCCATTAGGGAAAAGAAGGAAATGTTGCAAACTAAGGAAAAATTACAGGGAAAGGAACCCCAAAACACAACTTAACTATCTATTCTTTTTTCTCTTCTTTTTTTTTTTTTTACTAAGTATCTAGAGAATGATCTCTGTGCAACATTTTTGGTTTTGCTATACTATGACAATTTATTTTAAATTGTAAATTGTATTTTCAAAATAATATATTACTTGTGTCAATATTAATAGCCCAAAACCAGATTTATTATGGAGAATTTGAGCAAAACCCATTAATCTGAATGGATAAACCCTGACTACCCAAGTGCTTAACCTTCTGAAGCTCTTTGGTCTAATTTGTTAGTATATATCCAACATATCAATATACCAGTGTGCAGGTACACTCTTAGGTGTTAATTTCCCTTTTAACTAGAATTATGATGATGATAAAAACAAATTTATAATTATTATATTGACTAATTAACTTATTATTTCAGGTGATTGAGGGGTTATGTAGGGAAGCTCTCTAATATTTAAATTTGGATGGGAGGGAAGGAAGGAAGGAAGATTAACTGGCTATTAGAACATCAGAACTCTAGCTTGTGTTACTAGCTCTGATACTTAAAATCTATTCTATACTGTAAAAAAAATTTGCTAGCCCACAAGTAAAACAGATTATCATCTAAATATGGACATCACTTTTATTACCAAGGAAAAGCTTTTTTTTAGTCTAAAAGTCCCCCAACTGAAATAGATCTGCCAGTAAAATTACCTACAACAGTAATCATAGTACTGATAAGCATGTTGTCTAGTTGATTTGTCTGCATAAGCCAGTGGTGAACATAGATCCCTGAGAATTTTATTTTCTATGGGATAAATAAAACTTTATTTCCTATATGTTTTATGTCAGCCCTTCCTTCCTTCCTTTAAACAGCTCACCATTACTCCAGAGCAATGACAGCCTCTTCTCCAGTGGACCTTTAGGATTCTCCCAGAGTGTGAGAGAACCAATGCTGCAGCTTAGAGTGGCAAAAGAGATCTCTTGCAAATTGTTGGAAATAAAGTTTTAAATAGTTGTGTGCTACCAGTGGGCATTTTTTTTTTCAGTGGCATACTACCTGAAATTTGTTGACCTCTGCTACATAAATACGGATGTTCACAGAACATCGTGACACAAGAATGCCTCGGCCAAACCACATCAGCCTATAATTAATTTGCAGAGACGTTGTATGGCTGAATTACATCACAATTACATGACTTCTAAGCTAGTGGCTAAAGCATGCTGTGCAAGTAAATGTGCATTTATTTATGCACTTGTGAAAATATTTACAGCCCTCTGAATAGCATAAGCTTCTTGACACTGCAAACATCTACTTGCCTATCTGAGTGACAAGTTATCAGACGGTGAGTATCTGGGGATATATATAGGGGACACGGTGGCCCCAGAGAGTTAGGAGTAGATTCCATTTACGGTGACTCCCGTGTATCTGGGTGACCACATGCCACGCTGGGATCACGGTACTCAAGCTCTGAGACCTTCTTCCACGCTCTGTCTCCTTCCCCATCACAGAGGCTGGTGTTTTGCCCCTGGGCGCTGCGCGGCGGAGTCTCCCCAACCTGTGTCTCTTCTTCTCGGTTTCTGCACAGACCTGTGCACGGTGGGGAGGCTTTGAGGCAGCGGCTGAGACCAGGGGGACGCCCAGAGCGTCGGGCAGGGGGCGGAACGGGACGGGAGGGAACAGTGGGAAGGGGAGCGGGGGTCTTTCCCATGCCGGGGTGGGCGCAGCCGCGCGGCGGCCAATGGAGCAGGAGCCGCTCCCGGAGCCGGGCAGCTGCGGGGCCGGGCCGAGCTCCGGGCCCTGCCCGTCCCGGGAGCGGTGCCGGGGCGCTGCGGGGCAGGGAGCGGGAGGCAGGAGCGTGCTCCCCTCGCAGTAAAGCCAGCACCCGGAGCGGGGGCGGGGTGGGTCGTGCCAACCCCCCCGCCATGGTCTCCGCCGCTAATGCCCTTTCTCTGCTGCTGCGCAGGAGTCCCTGCGAATGTAATTCACCTGCCGCTGCCTGCAGCAGGAAAGAGGCTAATCCCATTGCGCGGTTTAGCGGCGCCCCCGGCCGCAGGTGAGGCGGCGGCAGCGGTGGGTGACGCGGGCCGAGCCCTGCCCGGCCGGCCCCCCCTGCCCAGCATGTCCGGTGAGTACCTCCAGCACCCAGCTCCCCGCCCGGCTTGCCTTGAGCAGCCTCTCGGGGCTCACGGGGACCATCGGCAGCGCTGCCCGGGGCTTTCGTCCTTCTCACATCCTGGTGCGGGCGAGAGGCTCTGCTCTTTTTCTTATCAGCAGAGTGCTGTGCTGTAATGAGCAGCTCCAGAGGAGGATTTTAACTGTCTGGGTGATGGGGTGAAATGAGATTAACTCATTTATGTATTCTGCTTGTATGTATGGCTTGGCCTGCTTAGGTCTCTGCGTGCTTTCCTAGGATCCCCAGAGTGACAGGCTGGGGCTATCTCAGTCTAAGATTCAGAGAAACCTTTCTCCTGCCCCTTCTTACACAGCAGTGGTATTGGTCTTAATCAGTTATCCTTGAAGCCATGAGGTACTGGTTTTAGGGTAATCACATGCAGGTGCTGTTCTGGTTCTTGAACATACTCAACGTTTTTCCTTTTTTCTCGGTTTTGATACCAGCAGCTCCCACAAATCTTGGTTTATTGAACCGTTTGAAGGGTGTCAGTCATCTGGACTGATGGATGCCAAGTTTGAATTCATGTATGTGAATTACTTCAGCACTGGGAAGATGCAGAAAGTGAATCTGCAAGTGAAAGGATTAGAGCATTATGGTTTTGTTTGGTTGTGAGGTTTTATTTGCGTGTTTTGTTTTCTTTTTCTTTTGGTTGAAAGGAAGCTGTGGAAAGACCGGAAGCATCTCACTTGATATGTACCATGAAGTTCCCTGTGCTGTCTCTGGATTGCTTAAGCAATTATTTCTAATAATTATTACCAATTATTACTAATTTTCAGACTCTGTGTGTTTCTGTTTTGGGACTAGTTTTGGGTGTTATGTGTTATGCTTGTTTGCCTCTTATGATATTTTGCAGTTGAGTTTTCATGAGGATCATTTACCATCTGTTGAATAGCAACATTGCGGAGTCTTGAAGCAGAATGTAACAGTTTTTAACTGAAAGATACATAATAAAAGCTAAAAAGAACTGGAATCAAGTACTCTTGCAATACAACAGCAGTAATCCTGCATATTGAAATTCAGTATTATTTTAATAAAAGATGAGAGAGCATCTGGTTTTGGATGAGGCGGAACTTCATTAGGCCAAGAGAAATATTGTATGCCGTTGAATGTCAATTTAAATTATTTTATAAAAAGTTCTGTGTAAAGTGTTTTTTGTTTGTCTTCATTAGTAACATCGATGTGTCTATTGGACCTAAGAAAGCATGGGAATTAAAAGTGCCAGCTGTCATTTGTGTACTAGAGCAAGAACTGCCTCTTTGCTGGAAACTTGCAGAATAATTTTTGATAGGGGTCTGACTCAGGCGATTGTCTGACACTATTGTTCATTTTATCTACTTATAACAAAACACTTCTAGACTGCTTATAAGATTGTGGGTGTCAGGAGGAGCAGAGCTTTCAGTTCCAGGATATGGTCATGCTAGGCCAGAGAAGTGAGAAGCCTACAGCTTGTGCTTCTTTTGGGTAGTCTAACACACCTTCATGGGGTGCTTCTGGGGGGAGATCCATGGAGATTCCTGTGGGAGAGGGAGTAATAGAATTACTGTCATGAAACGAGCTGTGATTTGGAGCTGTGTCATTGTCAGCTGGGATTTCAGAGAGGTGCTTTGGCTCAGTGGGTGTAGGTGGAGGCTGCAGCCTGCTCATCCTGCCGATTGTGTCTGGAGTAGAAGGGGGAGGTGACAAAAGAGTAACAGATGGTATAGGGGAGGAATTTAGGAAAGCAGTTGTACAATGTTGGTCAGTATGAATGGCAGTAGGCACTGGGGACCTAACCAGCCTGTTGGAGGCTTTTAGCTATTGATCTATCTGTTCTTATTTTTATGCATAAGATGACAATGTCATTTAGAATGTTCTTACAGAAAAATCATAACATAGCATTTTACAGTGGGCAGTTTGGCAAATTTGAATTGTTACATTAGGAGCTACAGCTGGACTACATTAATCCTTTCTTGTCTACCAGAAGAAATAAAAAATATGATTTAAAAGCTGTGTCTAATGGATTATGAGAAAACCTCCCTACCCTACTTAAACTTGTCTTGAAGCTGGAAGGTGCACTTGAGTCACGCAGAGCTTGTTATTCTCAGTCACTCCAGACTCTGAAAATGAGTACCTGGTGTTTTTTAATTCTCTTTTTCCCTTTGAACATGAAAGTGAGCACCACCCTGTCTGTTTGCTCTGTTTGTATTCTAAATAAAAATTTTAGGTGCCCTAGAATTAGTTTTCATGCCTGTCGGAGAATTTTGCCTCTGGCAGTGTCAGAGGTACTACTTCTATGACTAAGTAGCATAAAAAGTTGGTGATCTTAGCTAAAAAAGCTGTAACAAGTTCCACATAAGATCATCCTGACTGTAGTAATTCACATTACTTTTGCTGTCATTTCTGTGTAGCTGCAGAGCAGGTTCCAGAATAACTCAACAAGTTAATTACTTGAAGATCCTTGTTTTGTCCTAAGAAAATATTGTTAGGCAATAAAACCAAGGAGCCACTACTGATGATAATGATTTCTTAATTTGCATCAGCATGTGCTTTGTGGTAATCCAGACAAGAGAAATGAGCAGATTTGTAAATCCCTATGACAGAGTTTTAATGGGTTTCTAATCATACAATTCTGCATCTCATGGTTCACTGATAGCCAGTGGTATTGTATTGGCCATAAAGATCCAAAACTTGAAAACAATTTGCTTGAAAACTTAATACCCTTAGCAGTAGGTGTTGTCCATAAAAAAAATCTTATTGTCATTCAGCACAAAGAATTTACGTTATGCTTAATGGTCTCCTTGACACTTCAAAAACAAACAAACAAACAAAAAAAAAACACACAAAAAAACCCTCAAAAAAACCCAAAAACCAAAAAAACCCAAAAAACCCCCACAAAAACACAACCCCCCCCAAACTAAACAAAAAACTCCCAAAAAACTCCCAAAAAACCCAATAACCTCCCCCCACCCCAAAAAAAAAAAAAAAAAAACAACAAAAAGCAGTTGCAATGAATTTAAATATCTACACCTCTGGCTTTCAAACGTAAAGAAGGTTTGCTCTTTTAAAGTCAGTAAGTGAAAGTCTGTGTACAGTAGATTTAATGTGTTGTCCTTGATTTCAACTAAATGGAAACTATCAGATAAACCACTTACTTCCAAAAATGTGTATGAAAATCTGATCCTTACTTTCAGTGATAAAAATAAAATGTTTATGTATAGGCTATATTCCAAAGAATTTTATAAACAAGGCAAGTCAAATAACATTTCTTTCTTGAAAGCAAGGAGTGGATGAAAGACAAAGTACTGATAAAATATATTTATTTTAAATCCCTTATGGATCCTTAATGAATTAGTGATGCCCATGTACGATTTTAAAATCACAAGGATTTGCTTCTCTCTTTGCACTAGAAATATTTTAGTGGTACATATTTTCAGTCAACAGTTTGATTATCTATTTAATTATCTCTATGATGTTTCACGGTAATAAGAAGGCCATTACATGTATCCCACATCTGATTCTCAAAACAGACACTTAGTTTCTGTTCTTTGTGAGATAGCAGCACGAGCTTCTTAGAAGCAGCAGTTGTTTTGCAGTTTGCTTCCTTGTGGGTATGACCACAGGGCTGTAGGGCATGAAAGCATTTGGAGGATGTGGTAATTTTCCATACCAGCTTGCTGAACCATTTAATGAGTAGTTTGTACATTTTTCTCTGCATTACTTAAGTAAATTCAGCTTATGTAGTCAAAGAATTTGCAAAAGCCATGTGAAGATTGTATTCAGTTTTTATGGTTGTTATTTAAAACAGTATTTTAAGACTGGCACTTCCACTCATTTCACAATTTATTTTTTTATATTAACCTAACTCCCACATTCCTCTCAGTAGTTTTTTTCTTACCTTTCTCTGGCTGCAGATGCTTGTTGCTTATCACAAAACTGCTTTGCTTTCCTGACTTTTTGCATCTTTTCAGAGTAATTTTATTGCTGAAGTAGCCTTCAGTGGTTTTCTGGTTTACATTGATTTTTAAGGATGCTTATACTAATTCCTTTAGCCTTTTGGAAAACGGCAGTAGGAGCAGTTTACTTCACATCTATTGCTTTAATGCAACTCCTTATTCATTGTTTTCTGGAACACCCATAACTTGCTTGAGCTGTTATTATAATGGGAGATTTGAAAGTTCAACCCTTCATTTGCTTTGTCTGGAAATTGTGATTAGAAATGCTACTGGAGTTTGCTCAGCTGTGGGCTGTGTAAATTGTTTTAAGTTTGGATGGATGATTTGGGGTTTTTTTGGCCAAGTTTGACACTTACTGGGATGATCCTGAGGTGCAGGGATGTGTGGCAATGTCAACAAATGTGTTCTTGAGATGAAGCTGGCTGGCTGGAGAGAGAAAAAAGGTGGGGAGGAAAGGCAGCACACCGATGGGCCTGTCTTATGGTCTAGATTTGGAGGATGTGAAAAATAAAAGTATCTGTTAGCCTATCATGGGCATCAAGCGTATTTTACTGCATACCTTGATGAAGGTTAGGGGATAGAACTCATTCATTTTGGCAGCCTCTGACTGAGGCAGCTATGAGGTAATTTGTTGAGTTCTCTGCAACTAGTTGTGTGAGATTCTTTCCTAGTGTTTCCCACGGACCCTGGAAACTGTGTGGCAGGTTGTTTATGTTGGTATTGTTTGCTTGTTTTCATTTATTTAATACAGTTGCCTGTCCCATAAGATGATGGTGGTTCTAAACAAGTATTTCAACACAAGTGTTTATTGAAGTTCTGTAGAGCTCAGTGGAATTCTCTTCATCTGTGTGACCTGCTCATCTTGTTCTGGTTAATTTTGGAGCCTAGAGTGTATCATCCTTCTGCTCTGAGAGGGCTGTTCACCTTGCTGAGTTATAGGTTCTCCCCAGGAAAGCTCTGATAGTGGTGCTTCTGTCACAGGGAAGAGCTGAAGAAGCAGCCCCTTGTGATCATGCCACTGGCCTGGTGTCTCTACAAAATACATTTTCTCCTGTTGTGTAGGTTGTTTTCTCTTTTATTGTGTTTCCTGACAATAAGGAACAATTCTGAATTCCCTGGAGTGACTTGAGGTAGGGATTCTCAGCTTCTGGGAGGTGTACTGATCTTGACAGGAATTTCTCTGCACTTGTTCCACCAGCACCAGGTGCCCCAGTACAAAGAAGGCAGAATAAAAATGATGTTGGGTTGATTCAGTGGGATTATGGAAAGAATATTTCTGGCTAATACTCAACATCTTGTTCTTTTCCTTAGCTTTTGGCACTGTATAAACAAGAACAATTTCCTTATAGGTTGTATTATACTATGTTTGTTAAATATACAAACTAAATATGTACAGCTTTTTCTTTTTTGATTGATATTGTGTTTAAGCAATAAGACCTAGGGAATTATCTGTTTAAGGCTAGTGCAAAACTTTATACCTGCTATTGTGTAAATCAGGCAAACAAAAATAATAAAAATCAGAAACATGCATTCTGCACTCACATTCACTGGATTTTCTATTTGATTGTGACTTTTAGGGGGAGTCTGTGGGAGAAAAGAATTCATGACAGGAACTGCAAGTTGTTATAAGCCAAAGATTTTTGTTTATCTGGAAGAGGAGGGAGCCTGCTAAAAGTGCTTATGTTAAAGCTGTAAAGTGACTCTTCTGAATTCTTTTTTTGCAGTAACAGATCAAGCCTTTGTGACCCTTGCCACTGATGATGTCTACTGTCAAGGCGCGCTCGTTCTTGGACAGTCATTGAGGAACCATAAGACATCAAGAAAATTGGCAGTTCTAATTACTCCAGAGGTTTCCAGTGGGATGAGGTAATTATTAATGTATATTTGGAGATCTAAACAGTGGAAGAAGAAGCAACAGCATGAAAGATTTTCATAGGCTTCTGTGGATTTCACAGCATTATGCCTAGAACTTCTCTCTTGGCTAGTGATTTCTAAGAGGAGTCTCAAATAACATCCATCATTGGCTCCTAAGCCTGTAAAGAATTCATTTGCAGAAGTAGAGTTTTTGGCTGGAATTTGTCTTATAATTGAGAACTTGGGCTGAACATCTGGAACTAAAATTTTAGTGTCTTGCACTACTGTTGTTTTTCCTCCAATTTTTTTCTCTTATACCAAGATACATAAACACCTGTGACATCAGAACTCTCCATAAACCTAAGGGCTCAGTTTCACCTGACTAATGTTCTTAAAATATTGGTGCGCAGCTATCATGATAAGAAATTAGTTTCTTTTTTGCCTTTTTTTTTTGTATAAATCACTTTGCAATTGTGTTGTGATTCTACAGGCACTGCAGAATAGCATTTACAGAAAACCTGTTAAGTCTGAACTCAAGCCCTGTTATTTGGAGGACTGTGACACTTATTAAAAAGCACATACCATGCCATAGCAACTTAAGCTCTTAGTTCAGCTATGTCTTAGGAAGTGTGCAAGCTCCTGTTTTCTGTGTGCTGTGTGAATGTATTTGCAATGGCTCAGGAAATATGTTTCGCATTTTTGCTGTGGCTGGATGCACAGAAATTTTGAAGTATGGACATTGTCAGAACTCTGTAACCTTCCTGAAGGAATACTGTATCCATGTGATGCATGGGCGGATTCTAAGCCTGTAATTCTTTCCATGCCCATTCAGTGGGAAGAAAAGCATTTATAACGTGCACTTTAAATGAAGGATAACATTAAAAAAAAAAAAAGTAGATAACTGAAATAAACTTCTAATAATCTGTACTTCACTTAGTTCTTTGCCAGTTAATTCTTGTTCCTTGAAGATCAATCAAGCAAAAGCTAATGACCCTAAAATCTAGATTTCAAACAGCACAGGTTTTCTTTTTCTGTGTTTGTGAGACATTGAGGACTTTGTTTATAATAGTGTAGTGTAAGTAAATAAGCTGTGTTTTAAGGACTTTTTTTTTTCTTGCTTCTTGAAGGAAAAATACCTACTTTGGTGTTACCTATAGAATTCCCATAAAATACATACATAGAAAAAGAATGATTAGCTAAAAGTCTCGTTTGAGAAGCTACATAGTAGGAACTATATATGGTGAGCATGTATACATATATATATATGCTCATGAAAGGTGGAGTTTTGAAGCAGTGTTTACTTGTGTACAATAGGTACAAATGAGTGTGCTGGCAGTGTGTGTCTCATCCTGTAAAATGCAAAGGGAACAAAGTATGGTGCTGCTCTTTGGAATCAGTTGTACAAGATGAAAGCTGCTTTAATTTCTGTTGGTGTTTCTATAGGAGAGAAGTGACTAAAATGAGGATTATTTTTTCCTTCAAACAGCAGCTCTCACTTTTGAGATGTGCTGACCCCCACAGTGGAAGAGACAATGTTTTATGGCCTGATGGCTGCCACTTCAGTAGGCTGTTTGCAAAGGCTTTTCGCTCCTGACCAGTCCATCCAACCAATCAGTCTAGCTTTGGTTATTGTCATAATTAATGTCACGCTGTGTGTCACTGTTTTCACGCCTGAAGTGAACTCTGATGAACTTGTCTAAATTCCCGTCTTTCTCCCCGCTGCTCGCTGTGGTAGGTCAGTCCTCAGCAGTGTATTTGATGAAGTGGTCGAGGTGGATGTGCTTGACAGTGCTGACTCAGTCCATTTGGCTCTGATGCAGAGGCCAGAACTGGGCGTGACCTTCACTAAGCTTCATTGTTGGACTCTTACTCATTACAGCAAATGTGTCTTCATGGATGCAGACACTTTGGTGAGTGGAGTGGGAGCCATGGAAACATTTGTGTCTGTCTCTGATTGTGGGATGCTTCCTTGTCAGGCAGCCTGCTGCCCTGTGAACTGACCAGATTTGCTGGCAGCCACGAGGTTGCAGGAGCTCCATCCTGGCACGTTTTCTCACAGTCTTTCTGGCTGCATAAAAATAAATGCAGTTTGGAAAGAGGCTTCAGGACTGTCCCCCCAAAAAAAAAAAAAATCCCAGACATTAATTTATTTTTGTTTTAAAGTTTTTAGACGTATAGACATAAAAATGCTCATCATTTTTGTGAAGACAATCATGTCAGCCTTCTTTTGTGCTGTCACAGCTCACTTTGGGATGCATTTTAATTTAATAGGATTGTACTTGAATTAGAAACCAAATTAAGGTATTCTTCTTGATGAGGAAGGCTTATGATTTTTTGCTTTACATTAATGTTAAAGGAGGAAGGCAAATTTTCATCTGTTTTTAAAATTCAATTAAGTAATTTTATTTATAAAAAAATATGTTGTAGATGGGGTCCAGACTTTCAGTGACTGCATAGTTGTCTTTCCACATACTTTATCTGTGCCTTAACCTGATTGGTTTTCCCACTTCCTTGTGAAGCTTAAAAGAAAAAAGAAAAGCAAGTCTCTGAGCTTAAGTTACATTAGAAAACTGGCAGCAAGAGATAGTTTTTCTACTACACTTTAGTCAGTCTGTTGCTTAGTAAAATGATTTAGATTCCCAATTTTCATTCAGTTCTGTTGTAGTTATCAAAAATAATGTACTATGGAAAGGTGAGTTAAGAAAGAAAGAAATTGTGTGTTTTCATGGTGTAACATTTAAGGGCACCTTGGATGGTCTCCAAGGTTCATGAAATAATTTGTAGGCTCTGCATTTTATCACAGAGAATCACAGTTAATGTTGCCTTATTATATAAAAAATAGAGGTTCTGACCCCTAGTATATTTTACAGTGGCACTGCTTTCATGCGCTGCAAGCCAAATACTAGGCCAAACTATCAATTTACTCCATTGTTACTAATTTGACAATGCTTCTTCCAGGCAAGCACTTAATCTAACATTTTTTTTCTCTTTTCCTTGTCTCCCTAAGGTACTTTGCAATGTTGATGAGTTGTTTGATCGAGAAGAGTTTTCTGCAGCTCCTGATTCTGGCTGGCCTGACTGCTTCAATAGCGGTGTGTTTGTGTTCCGGCCCTCCTTGAAGACTTACAACCTGCTGCTCCAGTTTGCTGCTGAGCATGGCAGCTTTGATGGTAAGGGGAAAGGCATAAGGAGTGAAGTGCAAGACAGTTTCCATGCTATCAGGCAGTATAGAGGAAGGCAGGGGTTCTCTGGACTTTATGTAAGAATTCAAGGTGCAGAACTTTACCTCTTAGACTATATATAAGACCTGCTGACTTACTCTGGACTATGCTTCCCAGAGAAGGGCAGTGAAGGGACTTCAGGTCTTGCTCAGTAAGTTTTAATTTTGCTGTCTGGCTTAGGAGAGAGAAATACTGCTGATCTTCAGTCTTCTGCTCTGAGGGAGATCAAACACTACTCCTTTCTTCTTATATTACAGTAGGACTTAATTTACACTGAGCTTGCATCACATCACAGTGGATCAGGTCTTAGTCACTTGTACATGCTCATATGGCTGTATTTTCAAGTCCAAGTTGGAGTCCCATGAACACACCAGTCTCAGTCCCCAGTCTCACTCCCATCCTTGGATGTGAAATTCTGATACAAGTTTGAGTGTACACATATTGTGGTAATAGTGTTTTATGTGTTCTTTAGGAGGTGACCAAGGCTTGTTGAACAGCTTCTTCAGCAACTGGGCAACAGCAGATATTGGCAAACACTTGCCTTTTCTCTATAACTTAAGCAGCAGCTCTGTATACACCTATGTTCCTGCTTTCAATCAGTAAGTAATAACACTTCGGTAAATCTCTGTTGCTAATGAACATCCTTCTGTAAGAGAGTAATAGCTGCACATTTGTTTCATTATAAATTACAGTATCACAAATGATCTTATGTCGAAGCCGTGCAATAGAAGCTTAAGTTTAATGTGAATGTCTGGACACAGGGAGAGTTTCAGAGCTGGCTCACTGTCTTTTATGCTCTTTCAAAGAAGCTTCTTTCATTTTTGACAAAATGTAATTACTTTGGCATTAGGTTCTGACAGATTTACTTTTAAACTTCTTCCTTTGTTCGCAAGTAATTTCTTAGAGAAACAGTAGGCATTGCTTAAATTTTTTGAGCCATTTCTTAGGTTCTTCTATTAAATGAAATTTGTGCTACTTGTTGTATGATTCCAGACAATGCAGTTGAGAAACTTTTCTGGTAAAAGGCAAGTTGGATTTAGGGTGTCATGAAGTTCTGTTCCAGTTGCACAATACACTCTTATTGGAAGATGAACTTAGGCCAGTGTATTTATTAGTAATTTCCAAGGTTCATGAAATAATTTGTAGGCATTAATTTAATTAATATTAAAAATATTTAATTTTGGTAATTAAATATTTGAAGTGATATGTATTCGTTTGTGAATAGAGCATGAAGGAGGACTGGAAATGGTACTGCATAGCCTCTCAGTTTCCTTCATGAACTTTTCTACTTGAATCAGCAGCTGGAAAAAATGGCAATGCAACTTTTTGTTTTCTGTATGTTAAACAAGATGAATTAAGCCAGGAAGACACAAACAAAATATTAATATATGTCATCTCAAATGTGTTGCTGTTGCAAAATGTTAAATTACCTCACCTGTGAGTAAGCATGTTTCTTCTAGGAGTTTATAAAAGCTAAAAAATATTTTATGTGTAGACCTGTATGTTTGATCTCTACAGTTTTGGTAGAGATGCCAAAGTTGTTCACTTCTTGGGAGCAACAAAGCCCTGGAACTTCAGATACAATCTTCAAACAAAGAGAGTTATGCAGGATGGCACCACCTCTGGATCTTTTCATCAACTGTCATTTCTTGCCCTCTGGTGGAATATATACAGTGCCAGTATATTGCCTTTGTTGGAAAAACTTCAAAAGATGGAAGAATCAGAATCTGAGGAATGCAAGGTAAGCAATAAGGAGTTAGTGGGAATATGCTGGAATCAAAACCAAAAATTCTGAAAATTGCTAGAGGAAGAAATTACGTCATGTGGTGGGCTGACTCTGGCTGGGTTCCAAGTGCCCATCAGAGCCACTCTATTGCTCTCCTCCTAAGCTGGACAGGGGAGAGAAAATGTAAGGAAAGGCTTATGGGTCTGGATAAGGGGAGATCTCTCACCAGATACCATCAAAGGTGAAACCGGCTGAACTTCAGGCAATTAATCCAATTTATAACCAATCAAATCAGAGTAGAGTAGTGAGAAATAAACCCAAATTTTGAACACTTACCCCCATCTCTCACTTCTTCCTGGGTTCATTTTGACTCCCTGTTTTTTCTGACTCCTTCCCCAATGGCACATGGGGTTAGGGAATCAGGACTGAGGTCATTACATTTTGTCCCTGCTGCCCTTTCCTCCTCAGGGGTTGGATTCCTCACTATCTTTCTCTGCTCCAGGTGTGGAGTCCCTCTCATGGGAGACAGTCCTTCATGGACTTTTCCAGCATGAGTCCTTACCCATGAGCTGTGAGATCCAGTCCCTCAGGGACTGCCTGTCCCAGTGTGGGTCCCCCTTGGGCTCACAAGTCCTGCCAGCAAACCTGCTCCACTGCAGACTCCTTTCTTCATGGGTCCAGTGGTCCTGCCAGGAGCCTGCTCCATCACGGGCTTCCCATGGGGTCACAGCCTCCTTCAGACATCCACCTGCTGTGGTGTGGGGTCCACTGTGGGGTGCAGGTGGATCTATGCTCCACCATGGACCTCTACTGGCTACAGAAGGACATCCTGATGTATCATGGGATGCAGGGTTATCTCTGCTCTGGCACCTGGAGCACCTCCTCCTCCCCTTCCTTCTTCAGTGACCCTGGTGTCTGCAGGGTTGTTGTTCACACATAGTCTCACTCCTCTGTCTGCAGTTGTTCAGTGGTAAAGGCAACTCCTTCTTCCTTTTTTTAAGAAGGAGGATTTTCCTCCTTCTTAAATCTGTTATCCCAAAGGTGCTACCACCATCCCTGATGCCCTTGGCCTTGGGCAGTGGCAGGTCCATTTTGGAGCCAGCTGGCATTGACTCCATTGGGTTTGAGGGAAGCTTCTTGCAGCTTCTCACAGAAGCTACTCCTGAAATTACCCTGCTACCAACACCTTGCCATGCAATCCTAGTATTTGTGGGACAACTCAGTGTCTGGTTGTTGGTAGTAGAAGTGTACAAAGTAGCCATTTAGGATGGATTTCTAGTACCATCTGCTTTCCCAAGATGTCTTGCAGCTGTCATCTTCATTGATAAAGTTTTTATAATGAATGTGCATACAAAATGTGATACAAATTAGCCAGAGAAGGGATAATCTGGATCAGGAAACAATCAGACTTTTGTTTTTCTTGTAGCTAAATTGATACAGATCACCAAATTAACTCCTGAACAGTAATAAAATTTACCTTTTCAGGACTACATTGTAACTTATTTTATGAGGTCATAACAAATCAGGTTTGCAAAAGCAGTGTTAATTGCATTTGAGATATTATGTACAGAACTCCCATGTCATCAAACATTTACTGATCTCTTTATGCTTTTTTTTCTTCAAAGGATGTAGCCAAACAGCAATGTTTTCTTTTAAGGAATAGAATAAAAAAGAGTCTGTTTATGAATAGATAATTTCTTAGAGACCAGTAGCATAAAGAAATGTATAGAAGTACAATTTTTAATTTTGTATCCAGGCATGACAAATTAGATCTCATTTATGCATATGTAAATATTTTCTTAATGTTTTGTAATATTAAATTATTAACATCGTTGAACTAATTGCATAGTCCCATAAGATCAGTTGAATATTTACCATCAAAGCCTCAGAGAATAACTTGGCTTGTTAACCTCATGACAAATTGGAAAGCAGAGGAAGGAATGGGGAGTTTTTGATCTTATACTTTAACATGCTTTAATTTTTAGTCATTGCATATTAAAGAAATATTTCAACTATGGTAAATGAATGTGGAAATACCTGTTAGATTAACCTCATGATGCTGGTGTACTCATGAGTGCAAACAATGCAAAAACCTAAACTGCAGCATGCTCTGAATCTAGGACCATGTATTTTTTTGCATGTTTTAAGTTATTCCTTTAATGATGAAAGCCTGCTAAGGAAGTGAAACTGTTGTAAACAAATTATTACTGTCATGAAAAACTGTATTTCAGTGGTGAGATGTTCTTGTTTTCATTAGCATGCTTTCAATGGAGTCGAAGTTACCCTGAAGAAGGTCAGTCCTTACGTGGCCAGTTCTCCACAAAAGCCTGAGCTCCCAGAGCAGACAAATGCAGTAAATCCCACAGCAGGTTCACCTGAGGAACTCGCTTTCAAAGCTGTGAGTGTGTTGTGTATTATTATATGCAGTAACAAAGTCAAATTATATGCTAAAATAAGATTCTTTCATTATGCTTCTGATCTGGAAGACTGTACCTTCAATTTGGCTGTAGCTGTTGAATTTTCTCATCAGCATTAAAAATAATCTAAAGCCTGTTTATTTTCTTAACTCTTTAGTAATGCATGTATGATGTGTCTGGAAGTTGAAAGAGTTTGCTTTGCATTCTAGGAAGAGACTATTTATTAAAAGTTTTTAAGTACTTAATCAAATGTAATATTAAAAAAAAACCCTGCTACCAAAGTAATATTTTGAACATTAATACTTTTTGGAAATTAGTATATTTAAAACTAAAATCCTTTCAATCATTCCTCTGTAGAAAGTTTTTTCCCCAAAAGCCTTGACCCAGAAAACTGTTCCTCAAATTTCTGTGACTTTAGAAACAAGGAGAGTCTTGAAGAAACCCACTAATGGATATTGCAGTCTTTCTGCTTCTTTTTTCCCTTTTCTTGTATTTGTGTGTTTCTGTTGCACCAAATCTCCTCATTTTATCCAGGAATTAACTTGGACATAATAGCATAATGCCTCTGCAGGTGTAAGTCATTACATATTGCATGATAAAACATATTACCCCATGGTACAACTGGGAGAAAATAAAATTAGTGTTCTAATGTCATCTGCATTGTAATCTAGAATGATGAAAACAACTTTTGAGGTGTTCTTTCCTTCATTTCTTTAGACTATTGTTACTCTATAGAGTAAAACTGTAATTTTCCTTTCCCACTCCCCCACTTCCTCCCCCTTCTTCCCTTTCTGCTCTGAATGTGAAGGGGCTGAAGGAAAATTGCAAACCTTCCAGTTCCATACCTTAAGAGTAATTAATTTGAAAGGACGTATTTCCTTGTGTGCTTTATGCATCTGGCTTCACTGGAAAGGCTCAAACTAAATAGGGACACATTATCAGGGTGTTTGTTTGGCATAAAAAAAATCACAATGTTCACCTGAAGTAGTTTTATTAAAATTTAAATTTCTATTACTATTTTGATTACTAGGATTGGCTTATCAGAAGACCATATTAATTGGAAAGTAACAGCCTGGTTCCCTTCGTACTTAAGAATAAATTAATTCCACTTTTTGTTGCTCAGCTTCAGTTGTCTTGTGGGATTGTTTTGGGGTAAAGGACTTTAGAATGGGGTCTGTCTACTCATTTATGTTTTGCTATCTGTCAAAAGCAAATATTTGGGACAATATTTTTGGTCAATCTATTTTACCTCTCTTTTGGAATACTTTGGTCTGTTCTTATTTCAAGCATAAAAAAGCTTATGTGAGAGCAAGCTATTATCCTGAAATGAGATTTTTTTTGTTGAAGTTTGGCGTCATGAATGGTAGAAATCTACTGCAAGCTTGCTTCCCAGGCTGTATGTGTGGTCACTGAAAAATGACAGCCACTTTGAACCTATTTTAGTATGAGATGAGCTGCCCTCTGGAGGTACTTATCCTAGATTGATTGTAGCAGGAGCTTTGATTCAATGCCATTTTTGATAGCTAAAGCTGGGAGACATGAATTTTCCCCTTGGTGGTAATGTGCTTCCTTGCTTTTCACCCATCCATTGTTTTACCCTACCCCAAGACTGAAAGTGATTGTGTTGTGTTGTACAAATTCTCATGAAAATGAAATTATGAGAAAACATTCTCCTAATAAAACCTCAGTGGCTGTATTTTAGCAACCTGTAGATGAAGTCGGACTAAGAGATTCCAACATCCATCTCTCTGAGCCTGACAGACCTTCCGAACAACCCGTATTTCAACCTGCCTTTCAGGAAACCTCAGAAATGGTACATGTAGCTTTGTGCTTTGAACATCTATTGATAACTGCATGTGCATCTTTGCTGCCAACATCATTTTGGAAAAGTTCAACTAATTACAATGCAATGTGCAACTAAATTCCTTAATCTTTTAGCCATGTAATTTCTTGACTGCTTCCAATACTGTGTTGTGATCCCTTTCTAGTTTTCTTTTCAAGACTTTGAGTTGTTAAATATATATTTTCTTGTGCTAACCCCTGAGTAATCAATGCATGCTGGTAATTTTAGTTCTCCAATACTAACACAAGCAAAGCTGATTGGGTATTTTGTGTTGGTTAGTTTCATTATGTGTTGTGTTGTTGTGGGTTTTTTTACCTGCTGAAGTGATGTTTCCAAGCAAGTAGAAAAGAAATGTGCGGGAGCCTGAGTGACTGGGCTTTCCTTTGTGATCTTGCACTGCATTTATGAGTGCTTGCACATGTGGCAGTGTGACAGCAGGGGCAGACTTGGTGCTGATGGGGTTGACAGGGCATCAAGGATTTGTGAGGTACACAACACAGCCATTTTCCTAATGAGAACTTCTGTATGATTGTGAAGCACTGTGGTGAAAGACTTTAAAACTGAGAAACAAAACTGTAGTTCCTGTGCAGCCAGGGGTGTTTGGGCCCAAAATTCTTAATTTCTAAAAACGTGATGGCTCTGGTAGTCTTGTTAATGGGTTCCAAAGCTGTTGATAAGACTTGCCAATGATAAAGAAAGGAATCTTCACACCTTACTGCATGTCTGAAATATCTCACCTTGTCTTGTATAAGTCCTGTGCCTTATCTGCCCCAAACTGGCAGATGTAATGGATATTCCAGGGCATTTAGGCAGTTTAAGGCATTGATTCCTGCACATTAAGTTCTATTCTGAGATGTTCTTACCTTGAATTTGTGAGGGCTTCACTAGAAAGCTGTTCTAGTTCATTTCAGTTTTGTTTATAAAATGAGTTGTTTTCCTAAGAGCATCTTTGAGTAGTACTGAAAGCAGGTTTTCAGTAGCTGCCTTGATTAGTCCTGGTTGCAGTTCATCTTTATTATAGATTATAGTAGTTGGGATGCTCCCTTTTTGCTGGCATTGGTCAGTTGTGGACACAGTTTTTCTTTTGTGTGGTAGAAATTATAATTAATAAGGTATCTTACATTTCTATACCTATCATGATGTTACTTTGAACCAGCATTTACAATTTTGGAATGTCATTCAAAATGAACTGGCTGTTGGTATAATGAATAGTGTCCATCTTTTGAATTAATTTCATGAACTGTGTGTCTCACATCTGCTAAATAATACTGATCTCACTGGAGTTCAAATAAAACAAATCACCAAAAATTCTAGGAGTGTATGTTCACATGAAAGCCTGTTGGAGACAAGATTTTAGCAAATAAATTGTAAATTCTTTGTTGTAGCAGATATCCTACTGTAACTCGGTAGTAGTTGTAATATTTTCATTGTATTGTTGCTGAGACCTGAGTTAAGATCAGTAAAATAAATGTTTGGTATATTCAAAGATGACATGGAATGTACTAAAAACCATGGGAAAATGAGGCCTCATTATGAAAACAGGAATTAATATTTGAATATTCTTTGCTTTATTGTTTTAATTGGGAGTATACAGTGTAGACGTTTATCATTTAAGGTTTAACTTCACAATATTGAAATAACAGCTGAATGACGGTTTTCCCACTCTTCTTCTTCTTCCCACAGAATGAGGTTACACATTCTGTTTCAGAGCTGTCTATTCACTTCAAACCAGCAAAACCAACTCCAGAAGAGGAACGGAGAAAATGGGAGGAAGGGCGCATGGACTATATGGGGAAAGATGCTTTTGAACACATTAAAAAGAAATTGGATGCATTTTTGCACTAAGACAGAGTGTACAGTTATGCCCATGATGATAGATTTCTTTATAAATGCAGTTCTTGAACACTTGGCTGTCTTAACCAGTTTAGCTGACACCAGTTTGAGGTTATTATGGATCCTCATATATTCTTGGGGAATATTTTAACAGATACAGAATCTTGGTTTTTAACTGATAAATGTGCCTCAGTTTTATTGTTGTGTGTGTCTCATCTTCATTGTTCTCACATAGTGCCTTCTAAAGAATAATGAATGGTACCTTTCTGAGTAAGAGCTCTCATGTATTTATCACTGTTTCCTGATGCACCCCATCTGCATTCTGCAGAAACAGTCATGTGTAGGAAACCTGTTGGAACTTGAGACTGTTTTGGAAGTTGAACTTTTCCCAAACTGAGATTATTCCCAAAGTACTTTCAGAAGTTGCTATAAAGTATTTAAATAAAAACAGCTTATTCTTGAAACCAAATTAACAGCTTCAAGGGTGACCATGATGTAGACTTCAATATGAGAAAGACGTGATAAAATCCTGACTTCACAGGTATCTGCAGCAAAACTTTTTAATTTAAACAAGTTTAGGATTAGAGGAACTTCAGACTTCATCTGATATTACTAGTGGATGCTCCACATAGTTATAGGAAGCTGCTCAGCTCCATAACAAGTGTGAGGAAGCATGGTTTAAAACTCTTTATGACAGAGTGATAATGTATGTTAACCTTTTATATTGTTGCCATAGGATACTGATGCTTTTTAAAATATTGTAAGCTTTAGTTGCACATTCTGAGTTGTGTGGTCAGAAGAAGAAACACTGACAGCATGGTGTAAACCTTCTGGTGCTTTTTATAAATATGTTTACAGTACTTCAAGCTGCAGCTGATAAAGGCCTTCTATGGCTTAGCATTGTTGGCCCATACTGCAGGCAATTTGAATGCAACTGAAAATAAAATTGGCACTTGTTTTAGTAAACAGGCCCTTTGAAGATCTTTTGGACTAAAGCTGTATGTGGGAACCAATAAATCTCTGACGATAATTCCAGAAAAAAAAAATCTACTGATGAGACTGCTTTATATTAAGGACAATTATGGGGAAATGTTTTGTGTATTTGGGTGCTTAAATTTGACTCATCTCAGCGAGTTTGTTTTAACAAACAAGTACAAAACTTTCTTTCAAAGCCAATAACTTTTAAAGAAAGAGTCCTGACAGTTAAGCTAACATAATAAAATATTTGACAGTCATTTGTAACCTTGGTCAATATTGGAATAAGAATTCTGTAGTGATGTTTCAGGACTTGAAACATTTTGGTCCATATATATGCCAAATTTTGGCAGAGAGAGATACCTAATGAAATATCTTGGGAATTTTGTCTAAAAGCAATGATGTACCATTATGCATAGATGCTAGCAAGAAAAAAAGATAGCACTGTAGGAGGGAAACAGAAAATTTTATTTCCTTTTCCTCCCATCAAAAAGAATTAGAGGGTGGGGCAGGGAATAAATCAGGAAACAAATGAAAGAGTCAAAAAGTCTCTTAAAAGAATAAAAAAAAAATTGAGTATCTTAGAATTGTTTCCTAATACTCACATTAGTGAATTTAGTGGATTTGCTTTCACTGTAGTAGGATATTTCTGGTTTTATCTAGTTCTCATTTATCCTTAAACTCTTAAATGGGGAATCCCAGTGGTGTGTGTGTTGAATACCAACTTCTAGGTCAAGTCAGGTGTTTAGGAGCAGCAGAGAAATTGGGAGCAGTTCTCTCTCTGACTAACCTTGGCACCCATAGCCTGTGTTCCTGGCTGGGTGGCCTTCACACATTAACACAGGTCGGTGTGTTCTACCTCTTGGTGCTGAGGCCCGGTGCAGCACTGGGGAGATGACAGCAGCTGCAGTGCCCCCTTCCTCACATGGCATTTGATCTTCTGACTATCCCTGTTTCTTAGTGATTCTTGTGCACTGCTGAGAAAGTCCTCTGTTTTATAAATGTTGTTGCTAATGTAATCCCAACGGCTTTTGAAGAATAAAGCTGTAGTCAGCAATGTGAACTCATACTTCACACAGCTGTACTTTTTACATTGACTATTAGATCTTATTTGGTACATTGATTAGATTATGGAAGAAAATTACTGACATGAAATCAGTAACTGAAAGGTTTTAAAAATAGGCATATGAATGTAGTCAAATGTGTCATTGAGTACATTTCAAGCTGTTAGTATGGTACAATGATGTACTCTGTATGGCTTATCCAATGTTTTGGAGAGGATTGTAGTACAATAATGTAATGGAAATAAAAGAAATGGAAAAGACATATGAAGTCATGTGTTTATCAGATGATTAAGAGCTATAGGTTGTTTACATGGTGCCAGGGAATATTACTTGTGAGTAACTAGTTACTTTAATTTCTTTTTTAATTTTATTTAATTGCTTTTGAGACATTAGCATTACCTGCTGAGCAGAATTAAAAGCTGAGAGTAATAATTATTTCTACAGACATACACAATTATAATGTTTAGGAGCTCTTGAATTACCAAACATTAGTTGGCTTACTGTATTCCCTGGAAAACTATAGCTGTTAAAAGCCCTGCCCTAATTTTTGTGTGCTGTCTTCACACACAAAAAAATTGAACTAGTTACTGTTAATGTAGTGTTGTAGTGGCTTCTAGCACACAACTCTTGCCAGCAGGGTGTGAAAAGGGAGAATTTTCTATGTGAATCCAGTACTGTCCTTCAGGCAGCATTCTGGGTTTTTATGGCCATCGTTCTGAGATCCTGGGTCAAGGGCAGGTCTGAGAGGTGTTATGGGCTGTGTGTGGCCATGAACCACAGCACTGAGGTTTGCTAGGTTGAAATGATTCTTGAGAAAAAAAAAAAAACTACCAAGCTTCACCTGGAATTTTTTCCCCACATTAAACTGTGGTATAACCTCAGGTATTTTTAGAAAGTTAAGAAATGTAAGCTTTTTGGTGACATTTATTCATCTTTAAACAAGGCCAGACTATAACTTACTGTTGTGTGGTAGACTTTGTATTTAGAGAGGACAACTTGTGTTTAAAACAATACATGCTGTTTTTTCTGTCATGTGCTTGGAGTTATTCACAGCTTTTATTTTATTGGATACTCTTCATGTATAAGAAGGAGATAGTGTGGGTGTGCCACAAGGGAAATTCTTGAAAATTTTAGACGTGTGGGTTAGTGCACTTTCCTAGCCTACAGGAAAAAGATTTTGGTGTTCTTGAAATACCACTTTACTTACTGCCTAGTGATTTGTGAGGACATTTCCATCTGGGTTATTCTTTGGAAATAAGTTTGCTTTGTGTCTCTGTAACAAGTCAGCTCACAGCAATGGTTTTTCTAAAGCTGGTACTTGAAAAAATGCTTTGCTTGGTTTGATTTTCTTCACCTTGATTTTTCTATCCATGAATGGGAGGCTGGGTTAGTAGCAGGTGCTTGATACTTTTGTGTGCTCCTATAAACAGCTTGTTCACCAGTAAGTCTGCACTGTGCCTATTTATTCCTTAATGGATCTGGTTCTTTTGCTTTCCTAATCTAAACTGTTTTAAAAGATTCCTATGACTTTGAACATAACAATAAATGCACCTGTTTTCTTAATTCATATCTAATACATTCAAATCTCACTTTCCATTTTCCCCTGTTTTCATTATTTTGGGATTTTATTTCTGTGGTCTGAATTTTTGTTGGTTTTGTGTTTTTTTGTTTATTTGTTTGGTGTTTATCAACCCAATATAAGATTAAATGCATGGTAGTAAATTCTTAAATAGCCTCCAAAAATACATGTCAGTAAAGACTGCTCATTGAAGTAGTCTGCATTGTCAGTATATTGGTTGCATAATATTTCAGCTAAAATCCTGCTCATCCTAAGTTGGGTGGCTCATAAATAGTTTCTTTTTGTGCTAAAAATTAAAAGCTGCAACACTCAAGTTATATTTTGCATCCTGGTATAAACTTTTGGTTTGTGATAACATCATACCAAATTATAGCAAAGGTAGCTAAAAAATGCAGTAATAAATAATTGACTGAAACTTATAAATAATAATTGCTAAGATTTATATTAATTAAGGAGAAAAAATAGAGTTGGAAGAACTTCTGTCTTGAATTTTACTTTGACTGCTGTCAGAACCCTTTCAACTTCAACAAACTGGAGGTATAAAACCCTAAAATTCCTAGACAGCCTGTCTCTGAATTGTGGTTATTTTAATACTTTTTAGGATGGCAAAATATTAACTGCCTTTGAGAAGTGTTTGTTCAATTTTATGGCACTATACATCATTCTGAGCCACGATAAATATGTGAAACAGATAATTTGTTTATTTTAGAGCAATAAGATTTTCAAAGCCTTCTCATAGGATTAAGTACTTGGAACAGAACAAATTGCATGTCATGCATGGATACCTGTTTTATGTTTTGTTTTGTTTAGAGGCTCTTTTATTTCTTTTGAAACTTCCATAAATTCTTTCTGTTTCCAAAGCTTTTACTTACAGCTTTTAGACAAATGGCAGAGCAGAAGCCAGGGTTGTTTGGATCCTCTAGTAACCCCATTTATCTCAATATAGGGAGTTGTAATTTGTTTTTTAAATTTTCTTTTATGGCAATCAAAATACCTTAGTAATGCAGTAGTATGGTAATTGTTTTTTTGACAAGGTTCTGAGTAAATCTGAGTTTTTTTAATGGAGTTGATTAGATGTAATAATACAATCAAAGCATCCCACAAAAATCTTCCAGCATCATGTAGAGTTCAACACTATATATATGTCTCTGTGTGTGTGTGTATATTAACCTACAGTCTATTATGAGCAAAAGGCTTTTTGTTACTCCTTGGTCATTTATGTAAATGCCTCTCAAATATACTCGGAGTTCTTCGGAATTTCAAGCTGGATAAATTTTGAGCTCAAATTACTTTTTGCAGTTTATTTGTTACACAACTATTGTGCATCCTTAGAAGATGGGACCTGTGTGCTGGCACTCCCTGGAGTCCCAGCAGGGAGCAAAGCAATGTGTCTAATATTTAAACATGGTGAAGTGAGATTTCTTAGAAGCTTATTGTCTCACTCCTGTGAGACTTGACAACTGCTCTTGTTGAGTCAGTGTAATGCAACAATTCCAAATGTCATTTATTAATGATCAAACGAGTTAAGTGGAAGTCAGCTTCGTACAACATGAATGTCAAACATTTACACAGTACAGCCACAGCTCTTTCACTAAAACAAACTTCATTTGTTACAGAGTAATACTTCCCTCTCCACGTGTCTATATTAAACCATGTGTAGGCACATTCTTGTATGGCTAACAAGGGCTTGGAGATTGGCCAGTTGTCTCAGGTTTTCCCAACAGGCCATTTTATGTAGTTCTTGTGCCTTTCTGCAAAGGGAGAAACCATTAGAAAAGAAGAAAGCATACAATTTAGGCTTTATACTTATATTAATATATTTTGAAAAAGATCATACTATATGATTTTTCAAGGAAGCCTACAGAACTGAATTAAGAGTTTCTTCCTTCCAGTGTTATTCAAGAAGGTTTTGTGACGTACTTTTTGCCTATTAATGCATTTTCTGTGAAAGAGTTCATGAGGACAACTCGAGTGCGATGTTGGGTTCATCTGCTTTACAGGGAATAAACATTTGCCAGATCAGAAAAACAGCTTCTGCCCAGAGCTTACATGTTCTTGTTAAAGTGTATACAGAGATTTGCAACCAATCCATGGCTAGGATCTACATGAAACAGGTAAATAATTAGTTTTCTTTTCCTGCTTACCACTGTCTCCTCAAAATTTGTACATTTTAAGATACATTTAGCTTTAGACAGTGAAAGGAACTTAGGAGTGAAAATATTTTTCTCTCCTGTCCCCCCTGGGTTTTGAATTGATGTGCATCCTATTCCACAATTTCCCATTAAAATGCTCTCCTTCTTGCCTGCAAATCCTGTGTGTGCAGTGTCTGCCCTCTCCCTCTCTTTGTGGGAAAAGCACATTTCCCTGTGCCTGGCTGAGGTCTCTTAACAGTTGACAAAAGCTGGTTCTCTATGCTGCCAGCCCCAATTTTTCCTCCTCCTGCCTGAAAGTGCCTCTGGTTTTCCACAGATGCCAACCAAGATAAAATCATCTGTGTTTGGATGTCAGAAAGGCAATGTGGATATCTGTGTGAGTCCTTAGCATCTGACTCTATACAGCAGTTCAGCAAATTTAATTTTGAGGAATGAGGTGTTAGACAAATGTTTAATATTTACATTTATACTGGGTGATTTTTTCACACTGTGTTTAGAGATGGCGTTCTAGGTCTTGCTGATGTACTGGCCTTGCTAGTCTGGCTTCCTAAAGTTTGGTTCTATGCTTGCCTGCTGAGTGGGTGCTTGAACGCCATCCCAAGCCCTGGTAAATGCTCTCATCATGGTCTAGTGTGGGACTGGGCATGTTCTTGTGTGTAAGTCATAGAACATGCTGAGTTGGAGGGGTCCCAGCAAAATCACTGCTGGGATCACCACCTCCTGGCCTTGTGCAGGACATGCCAAGAGTCACACCATGTGCCTGAGAGCATTATCCCAGTGCTTTTGAACTCAGACAGGCTTTGTGCTGTGGCAGCTTCCATGGGGAACCTGTTCCAGTGCTCCACCACCTTCTAGGTGAAAAACTTTTCCCTGATACCTAACCTAATGAATGGAGTGGGTGAGTGGGGAAGTGAACTGAGAAAAAACTTATCCTTCTACTTAACTGATAATGTAGATGCTACTGAACTGACTGGCTTGACAGCTTTTGGCATTGCTCCCCACAGAGCAGTAGGATTTGTCCTCCATCTCTGAATCAGCCAAACTGGCTTTAAAATGTGTGGTCTTTTATGCTCTTTCCTCCCTGCATGAATCCAGTGAAATGCAGCTGCTCGTTTCAGTCCCTGTCAGCCACAGAAAAGTGTCAACTCTGACAAGTGTGTAACAATGCTGGTGCAGATTTAAACACTATCAAGATGTGAGAACAAATGTATTTTAAGATACTTCTATTAAGTGTGACATTGAGGCATCCAATCAATCCGGTTTCATGCATGCCCTATGATTCATGTGGAATGTTTTCCACATAACTTGGTGACCCCTTAGAGAAAAGGTGAAATGGGAAATAACCTGGAGAAAGGCGTGGTCTGCTTTTTTAGAGATGTGCATTTGGTGCTGCATCATGGGCACAACCTATGCTGTTTGAACAGCAGCGACTCAGCACACCCCTGACCTAGCACACTGCGGTGTGTCAGGAGGGTCCCTGGAACACTGCAAAGGGTGCATAATCCAGGCATGCACTCTATTCTGTCCCAAAGCTGGTGAAAGGGATCTGCTGTGGCAGCTCAGGAGCTGAGAGAGGAACCTGTTATGGGCCTTCTTTTCTCTTTTTGCTTCTAACAGGCAAAAAAATGACACACAGCAGGCAATCATGGTCCTGAGTAGAGCTGCACTGGTGTGGCTCCTCAAGACAGCAAGGTTTAAGGGAACACGTCACCTGAAGCACCTGCTCTGCAGCTCTTATCATACCTTGATACTTTTTAAAACCTGGGTGACCTTTAGCTGTATAGTAAGAGCTGAATATACAGTGTTCAAGGAAGACTTAAAAGTTTGAATCTGAGTCTTCTGCCCACAATCTATATTTTTGGGAGAGGAAAAAAATACAGGACCCTCCATTTGAAAATCTGATTTGACACAAAACCCCTCCAAGTACAGAGTTAGGATTATGTCTTGAGACATGAATTTATTTAACATAAGGGCAGCAAGAGAGGATTAGATATTTTAATTCCCTCCCTTTCCCTAATAACTGTACAGAGTGCTGACACTTGTTTGGCTTGGGGAAGATGATCTGTACACAAAAGCGATTAGTCTGTGAGGTGAAGTATTTTTAATACCTCCTACTGGAAACAAAGTGCTTTTTCACAAAACAAAGAGTATTTTTTACCGGGCATAATGACACTCCTATGAAATCAGAGTCATTGTCACTCAGGTGGGACATGCAGGCTTATGAATTGGTCTCATAGATGGGTCCCAAATTTCACAATCTTCTCAAAGCAGCAGAGTGATGATTTTCAATGCTCTCACAAGTGAGATGACTTAACTACATGGAAAACACATGCCAGTAAGAATTGTTGTGGTTTAACAGTTCAGAATAGTCAGGTACTTCGCTGCTGATCTTGAGATGCTAACTTTAGCTACCTAATTTTTAAAACCTACTTGTCAGTTTAGTTTTCCCTGGGAATTCTTATGTACAGATGATAAAGCCAAAAATTGCTGTAAATTAGTAAGTGTTTATTTCTGAGATGCCAATGCATTTTGGCATATTTCCAAATTAAATGTGTAATTTTATTTTTCTTTATTTTCCATTGTCTTCATCCTTTCATTTTTATGCAACAGGGTTTTTTTTCATTTAATAGATAAAGCCTGAATGGACATATGCTCTTGGGCTCAGTCCTGTTCTCTCAACAAGCATATTTCCTATGCAAAGATCTGCTATTAAAAATTTACTTTTTTACCACTTTGCTTGAATTGTAAGCCAGTAAGAATAGAAATTTAGTTTCATTTATTTGGTATTTAATTATTCACTTGAGGGATAGATTATACAGATGAACCCTATTTTTTTTTAAACCACAAGCTTACTTAATTTCTGTGTGTAAGAGAAAAGGCTGAAGAAAAACAAGCACTAATGTCTCTTTTAGTTATCCCAGTATAACTTAATTTTTATCTCTAATTTCTTTATGATTGTAGCCATGTGAATGTGAAAAATTATCAATTTCTTTAAAGCTAACTGTACTTTAACTTTGGTATTGGACTATGCTTTGTTATTTTCTTAGTGACACCAACAGAATGGGAATGTCCCACAGCATGGCTGCAGCCACGGCTTCCATATGTTATTGTAAGGAGAGAGCTGTTGTGGGACTGGAGTCAATGTCTTGTGATGCTCTTCCACAGCTCTTCTTATTCTCCTCATTACAGTGTCAAACAAGGGTTCAGTGTCAGCTGAGAGAGGATTTGCCTCAGATGGATCTTGTGAGAGGTTGAACAGCAGTGGAGGGTCATGATGGGCTACACCATCCCCAGAACATGGACAAATTCCTCTGCTCCAACAGGCCCCTGAGGCTTCTGGCTGAAATACTGGAGTAGCATAATGAGCTTTCCATATGGTGCCACCTGTCACAGAAGAAACACATTTGAACAGCTTAATGTAATTAGGAGCTGGGGGGTGGTCCCTGAAAGGTTGGTTCATATTTAAATGATCTGCTTTGTTGCTCCAAGGGGAAGCTTATGTCATGGTTGTTGCATACAGGGAAAAGGTGGTGTGGAAGCTGACAGGGATTCAAATGGTTTTTATGGCTCATGGGTACACCTTGGCTCTGGGTACCATGTGTAATATATGGATGGTTAGCCCAAAATTTTCAGTACAAATGGACTCTTCCACTTTCTTGTTCTCCTTTAAAACTTTTCATGCCTCTTGGAGGGGGGAAAATGGAGAATGTAGCCCCCAGTTTCCAGGTGTATATATCGATAGGTAATTCTTCTTCTGGCTCTGTAAGTCTGAGTGAAGAAGTACATTTAGGCAGACACTGACCACAGTTTATTTCTCTGCTCATGTTCCAGCACACTTCCCAAAAAGGGTGGTAATTGCAGGCCTTTAAAACAGTAAAATCTGGAGTCTAGTTTTTAAGTTAACATGAAGAAGGCAAATAGTTCAAAGCTTTAGAGTTTGTACTTAATCCGGCTCCTGTACTGACCATGGGATAAGCACAGGTTTGTAACTTGTGGTGAAAAAGTAGTAAATTTCTAGGACTACAGCTGAATGCAGTTCATCAGGATATTTTACTTCTCTCTCCCTCCTCCTTTTTCTCCTATTCCTTACCCCACATTTAGAAAGCACTTCACTGGACTCAGAGGCAAGGATGTGCCCAGCAAGAAGACAGCAGTTAGACACTATGTCTGAAAAAGGAGACAAGAAGAAAGGGAACATTCACTGCTTGGAGTCACTTCTGCACTCAAAGCATTAAAGAGCTGACAACTGCATTGTCCCTACATGGAATTTTCTTTTTAATTCAATTGAGTCAGCTAAACTTTTCTTCCTTTCTTCTCTGTGTCCAGAATTGTTCATTATGTCTGGAGCCTGCAGCTTTATTCTTCAGTCTCTCTTGTCACTATGCTAGAAGAATATTTTGTGAATAAATAAAATTGTAAAACTTCTTCAAAGGTGAAGGGGAACAAATAACAAACAGATATTAAGGTATGGGTAATATCTTAGATTAAAATATCCAGTTGCTGGCTAGCTGGCTGGCTCTGTATCTCTCTATTTTCACCACACAGTTTCCACTTTCTGCTTCTGCACTTTTATGGAAGGATGCTGTCTCAATGGTTCTGAAATGTTTTGGTGTAAGAAAATGAAGTGTAAGATATCTCCATTTCTGAAATTGTGAAAGAAAGGATAAAGAATGTTGTCTGAAAGAAAAAGGGTTAGAGCATGGTGGTGATATTATCAAGGTTGTGGGTTCAACCCTGGATGGGTCATTTCCTTTAGAGTTTTTTCAGCTCAGAATATCATGGATCTGGAAATGAAGATGAAATCTTTCAATGTTCTCACAGCTTACAAGGGCAGACAGATACTCCTTAGGTCTGTTTGAGTATTTGCTTTGCTGCTGGCTGGACGTGCTTTGCATCCTCAAGCTTATCTTGTTACTAAAAGAATGTCTCATGACAGAAGTGCAAGCATCCTTTGTGATAGCCAGGTACCCAGAGCACAGGATTTGCTTCTTATGTCTGTTGGACAAGCAGCATAGATATTTGTTACAAGGAGTTAAACAAGCACTCTCTGGGACATGTTTTTTTTCTAGTATCTAGCTGTAGTTGGAGTGTTGTTGTGATATTGCTAAAATAACCATTTATTATATGAGATGGACAGATGGACTTGCCTAGATATACATAGGAATTTGTGATCAGTGTTCAGAAAAGCTGAACTAAGTAGTCATTTTTTCCCATAAATAATTGAGATGAATTCTTTATAATTTATACTCTGTATGTCAATGTGGAGTAGTGGGTGTAGAGTGTCTGCGGAGAATTGTTCTGATGTTGAAAAATTTTAACATTCACTTTTCACAGCTATAGATAATACTGGAGTTGCAGAGTGGGAGAGAGATAGGTCCTTGTTAGTTCACTTTGAAAGACAGAGCAAGGCAGATTTTAATTAACCTATGTTGGTGAGCTGAGTAGACAGCTGGATTGCAGAAAGATAAAAGAAAAAAAAAAAAGGTAGCAGAAATCAGTGCTGATAAAAGCAGGGTTGGGTTCACACATCTCCAAGAGGCAAAGAGGGATATACAATTTGTTACTGAAGTAGCTCTGACAGAATCTGAAGGGTGCATGTGCATGTTAGGGCAGTGTGTTAATTTCATATATCCAAGGGAAAGGAAACCTGCTGCTTCAATCCAAACATGTCTCAAACCCACCTCGTATCAATCAATCAGTTTAATGAGCAGAAAGAAATAGGCTGTCACTAATAAGACTTATGGTGCAGAGGTAAAGGAAAAGACTCTTTAACATATAAACAAAGGATTCTTCTGGCTTCAGTGAAGGCCTTAAAGGACAGGTCCTGCCTGGGTGACATCAAGACACTATGGCTTTGTATCTAGGCTGATCAAGAGACAGATGTTAACAGATAATAAATATGTGAGTGTGACATATTTGTAAATGAGCTAAAACAGACTCTGTCTATCAGCCCAATCAGAAGAAATTGCAGTTGGAGGAAAGAATCAAACTTTCTGGCCTGGCTGAAAGCTGAGCTACATATTTGATTAGTGGTCTTTTGTATGCAGAACATGGCATTGTTTTCAGGCCCCTTGCCATAAACAGTACAATGGGAAAAAATTTAGGAAGGCATGCATAAGAAATCTGGATGTGCACATGTCTTCATAGGGACATGGAATGCCGCAGATTCCACCTTGCATCTGCATGTTGCATGCATAGCTACTTAAGTAGAACTTATTTAGCTTAGAAGAACAAGCAATGTAATTTAGGTGAGGAGAACATCAAGAGAACCTGAAAAGCAATTCTTCATGTCCCATTTGATTGGAGTATGAGTTTAGCCTCTCACTAAGGAAGTGTGGCATGACTCTTCCAGCAGGAATATTATTCAGGAATTGGGGCAGTCAGACACATCTTTCTCTGCCTAGAATCATTTTGTGTTCACAAAAAATGGTGTGCACTACAGAGAAACAAAGAGAGATCTCTAAGAATAGTGAGAGATTCTTGAAGCTCTACTTCCCAGGAAGCAAACTCCTTCATTCCAGGCAAGGCAGGACAACTAACAGTGAGGCCCTGCAGAAGGACTGGGAGTTTGAGACAATGTATTCCACACATGTATGGGTATATACGTGTATGTGTACATTTTTACGTTAGGTTCTGTTGGAAGCTGGAGGACATCACATCACGTGTGACCTGCAGGAAGGGGATGTTTATACTCACTGTCCCTCTGGTGCCAGCGCACGGCGTGCAGGAACACACCGCAGTAGTGGAACAGGAACTCGTGCCTGGAGTGCTGCTCTCTCCCCTGCAGCAGGGGCAGCAAGGTGTGCCCATCCATGACCCTGATGAGGAGCACCAGAGTCACCAGACAGCTCAAGAATTTTAAGTCTGCAGCTGAAGCATGAACAGTACTCACTCTATGTAAAATCTTAATATGAAGCATTAAGATTTCAAGGGTCATCAGTAAGCCAAGGTACTGTTTAGATAATGAGCCCTGAGATTTTTAATTGGGTGAATGTGTGGAGACCAGTAATTAGCAGTTACTAGAAGTTTTTGCATTTACAGCTGGTTTATACATCCTGTCTGAGGAGGTCAGACACCATTGCTGTAATTTTCCTGGAAGTGCTAACAACAGTGAAGGCATGGTTCACAGGTTTTAATTTTGCCACCTGAAATGGAAATTGCTGACTGCTCTGTGAGCTCCAGGTTTTGTAAAAAAGGGAAAAAAAAAAGCCACTTAACTGGCTTAGGTGCAATCAACCAGTATTTCTATGCTTTTTGTTGAAATGGCTTAGCCACCCACACTTTCTCATGTCCTTTAGAGAAGTCTGGGTTTTTTCAGTCATCCTAGCATCCCAAATCGACCAAGTCGCTTTTCAGTGGTAGGAGAACTCAGTTAACTAAATGACCCTTGATAAAACATATGGCTTTTTTCTTTGCCTTTTTCACATCAGCTGACCAAGATGGGGAAAGCTGTGCAGAAAGAAAGCTAAAGAATTGCCTGGTTTAGAAACAAAGATAACATGCTGCTGTTAGGATGCATGACAGAGTCAGCTTCTGTCTAAATAAAGAAAAAGAAGCAATATGGTTTATGAAGACATCTCTGTACCTGTCCTGAGGCACTGCCCCTCCAGCCAGTTGAACTACTGTAGGATAAATGTCCATAAGGCTTGTAGGTTCATCAATAACTGTGCCTGCAGGCAACACTCCTGGCCATCTAAATATCCCTGGGACACGGATTCCTCCTTCCCAGCCTCCCATTCCTTTTCCACCTGTTAGAGAAGGGGGAGAAGTGTCAAAAGGATAAAGGAATAGAAGATACTAGATGTTTATTGTGCATGTATAAAAAAAATGTTTTAAAACTTTTAGAATATTTTATACACATTTAATGCAAACATATTAAATCCTGGAAAACAGTAGACTATCATTCAGTACTGGCTCTTCTCATTATTTATATGTGTGGCTTATTTATCAGCTTGTTTTTGATATGCAATTCCCAATAGCAAGAGTGAGTTTTATAGATATATATAAATTAAACTATACTTTAAAATCTTTTTAGTTTGTATCACTGGCATGTTCCCCTGTATGTGAACATAAATAGTTATGTTTTTCTATTATTGAAATCTAAATTGATGTTGTATCCCCTCTTGCCTTCTCTCTAAGCAGGCATGATCTATCATCTTGAGCTTCCTAATCATACTTCTCTTTCCCCTCTGGACTCTCCTGTTATTAATACACTTCTGTTCAGCTAGTGGAAGTTAATTCCTTAGATCAGATTTTAAGCTGTTCAAGTGAGCCTCTTGGCCTTTTTGCACCTGTTACTGGCATGGAATCTTCATATCAAGAGCTTAAGGCTAATTTTACATTTAGGATGGTGTGGGGGTGGATCCCAGCTGTATCAAACATTGCTTGTGTGGCTCATCAAGTAACTTAGTATAGACAATGTGAATTGTGATACTGAGCAAGGTCAATGTGTACATGACTCTTCTTCTGTAAGGAAACCTGTGATGGCTTCAGGTGAAGCTTTCAGGCTTCATTATACAGTAAGTGCCAAGCTGCCCAAGGTGCCACAGTGGCTTTTCAAGGCTTAGTAATCTGGAGGAAGCACATACAAGAACTACCATAGGACTCCTTTTCCATAGAGACTTTGTTACCATGTTGCAAGCCAGTCATAGAGAGTCTAGAAGAAACTTCTACAGGATGGGTGAGGAACTGGAGAACTATAGTAAGAAAAATAGACATCATGATACCTGCCAGTGTTAACACAGATAATCTGTAGAGAGGAACCTTTAGAAATTCAACAAAGGCAAATGGAGGGTCCTGTATCTTGGGAAGAATAACCCCATGCCCCATAACAAGCTGGATCTGACCTGCTGGAAAGCAGCTCTGCAGTGAAGGATCTCGGTGTCCTGGTGAGCAATGAGCTCTTCATGAGCCAGCAGTGAGAAGGCCAAGGGTATCCTGGTGTGCATTAGGAAGAGCACTTCCCTCAAGAGATTGAGGGAAGTGGTCCTGACCCTCTGCTCAGCCCTATGAATAACATATGCCCTTTGTTTCAGCCCTACAGTCCAAGATTGTAATTCCATAATATATTTTATTAAATATAGTCTGTTTAGAGATATTTTTTCTATCACTTTTTTAAAGAGGAAGTCTCATGCATGTACATACTATTAAAACTTTACCCTTATATATCCCATTCCATCCACCCAACTGAGAATCTCCTCTGTGAGCCTCTAAGAATCCTCCATGATCAGATGCAAAATAAACAAATGTGGTATTCTTCAAGTCCTCTTTGTCAATAACATCCAGAAGCCTGCCTATAAACAAAGCAAAACATAATTACCTCAGCAGATACAGTCAGATTTTTTTAGGTCTTGACTCCACATTAAGTGAGACAAGAAAAGTTTGAGCTTTCATTTTAAGAAAATAAAAAAGAGGTATCGCATGGTTATAGTATGGCAATCTCTGAAACCAACTGTGTAAGCAAGGTGAGTTCTCTGATTTTTGCATATGCCAAAAGGGAGTTTGGTGATTACCCCTTTAATGTCTTTTCCACATCCAAGTGAATGGAGAATTTTCTTCAAGACCAACACTTACCCACCATCCAGTCCATCTCCTCCACATTATCTCCATACAGGCCATGCCTGCTTCTTCCCTGAAACTTCTCTGTGGTAATGAGAGGGGTGTGAACATGTAAAAGGGAAACAAAGAGAAGAAATGGTCTATGCTTGTTTCTGAAATAAAAGAAAACAATAGTCATTTCTCTTCAAACTGTCATTCAACACAAAATAAAACAGTGCCTTGCAGTTATTCTCTCCATTTACATTTTACTGTGACCTAAACAATTTTTATTTTGATATCTTTTTGGCATTGAGATTTTCAAAGACAGAGGGGATTAAAACATACCCCTCAAAGATGTTTTTTTCTGTGTTAAGATCAGTAATGATTCTTTCTTTTTCCAGTTCCATATTAGACATGTGCAGAACAATAAATAAACAACTAGAAGAGGTCATAGCCAAAAGACTGACACATTCCTGGAAGCAAGGAGAATAGGATTCACTTGCCTAGATCTAAACATGGGTGTGCATCACTGAGCATCTGAGGTGTCCTCATGGAAGAGGCAGGTATCACCCACAGTGAAGCCTTATTGCTTCAACATCAGGCCAGGTAGGATATCCTAGGAACCTGAGATTACCCATGCTCAAAGTTTTTGAGAAGGAATTTATATCACCTCAAATTTCCTTTAAAAAACAAACACATAACCCCTAAACCCTGACAGAAATATGGATATGCCCAGATTTAACACACAAACACTTTTAAAGACTTAGAAGTTTTTTCAGTTTCAGTTAAGGTTACTGATAATAAATGAAGGATACCTTTGGGGAAAAAATAAACACAAACCACAAAACTCACAATCACTCTCCTGTTTGTTAAACATTAACTTCATGTGACACTTTCTATGACAGTCCACTCACCACCCTAAGATAATGTTTCTGTTCGTACTGGCAGAAGGCACACTATTTGGCCAGAATCCCTTTGTATCACTTGCTCCCCCCATCTGCTCCTCACCTCTGCTGATTACCTTTCAATGAATGTAATTGCCTCTTTCAGCATATTAGGAGTAGCTTTTTGTAGGTTCATTGGTTGTTCAGTGATATCATGGTTTCTCATCAGGATACAGTTCCAGTACTTGGTGAAACCATAGCTGGAGAACCAGGAGATGAAATAAAGGAGACCACAGATGGCCAGACAGATGATTATTTTCCATTTTACTGGGAATAAATTGGCAAGTTTTCCAATCACAAGAGTAAATACTGCAAGGATGATCATCTGAGTGTAAAACCAATATGTTTCTTGCAAAGACTTGGCCAATTCAGGGTCATCTGTATCTTGACACTCATTCACAAGGGTAAAAGGCATGCCATAAAAATAGTCAAAACCATGATTTAAAGGATGGTGGCAGTGATCATGGCGGGTTTTGCAGTTCACACCCATATGCCACTTCCCTGGAAATAAAGAACAAAGATCTTAAATCCGATAGTAGGGTATGTCTGCCTGTATTTATCAGTTAAGGTCCTCCCAGCGGCCAAGAAGGGAGCTGGTGTGGAATGGGGGCAGGCTCAGGGAGCAGTAGTACACCTCCCTTCAGATACTGACAGACATTGATGAGGCCCCCTCTCAGCCAGCTCTTCTCAAGACTGAGCTGACCCATCTCCCTCAGCCTTTCCTCTTAAGAGAGATACTTCAGTCCCCTAATTATCTTCATTATTGATGAGTAAGTTAAACAATACTGTGCTCAGTGCTGACCCTTGGGAACATCACTGGTGACAACTAGACCCTGTGCCACTGATTGATTATGACCCTCTGGGATCAGCTGTTCAGCCAGTTCTCAACCCATTTCCCTGTCCATGCATCCAGTCCGCACTTCCAGAGTTTGCCCATGAGGATGTTGTGAGAGACAGTGTTAAAAACCTTGCTGAAGTCAATATCATTAAGACCACTGTGCTGACATTGATATAATTAAGACCACTGTGGTATCTTGGTGCCAACTGGCAGACAACATCTTTCTGCTCTAATACTTCAATGAATATCTCTGTTGGTTCATCCTACAGCAATCTGTACTGGGCAAACAAGATTCTTTCCTTTGAATTTGCTTCCATTTGCAGTGTGGATTTATGTATTACATACACCTCATTTTGGATTTACCAGATATGCTGTACTCACATTGGACCTGTGGATCCTGTTCTAAAAACTCTGCTGATTTTTGAAAATTATGCATACAAAAAAAATCTAGTTCAACTGATCCTGGACATTTTGACAAAAAAAAATTATTTACAGAGGTAACCTAATTAGAAGAGAAACAATGAAAAGACAACAACTTTCTTTGTTTCATACCAACAAGTGCTGTGGAATAACCTTGCTGGTGGAGTATTCTGGCAAAAGTAGTTTCATTTGGTGGAAGACCCCCTGAACCACCATTCCAGAAGAGGACCTGACGTTGAGTGCTGGATGCCATCCCTAGAGAGGAATAATAGTCTTTTCAATAAAACAAGCTAGATTTTAGATTTCCAGTCTTCTCAGACTGTGCTTTATATTGCATGGGACTCAGTTGCCTAAGCCTTGTGCCTTTTTATAAGCCATTTCCTATGCCCTCAGATATTCTGCTTGACCTCCAAAATGATCTTTTCCAAATTCCATGTTATCATATGCTAGTCCAATGCAGATGCCTCAGCTGTGCTATATGGCAGGAAGACACCTACATTTGGATATTAGGCAACTTCTTACAATCAAATTTCTATCAAAATAGATATGATGTTAACAAACAAAAAGGCAAATAAGTTTTATCTAGAACAAAACACAGGGTTAGGGGAACACACTTCTGAAATGTGCAATTAATTATTATATTTCTCCTCAGAATCACATCAGAAGCTACACTGACTATTACTGCTATATGAAATGGCTCAAGTCTTCTGTCACAAATTTAAATGGGTGAAGTAAATCTGGTTTAAGACAAAATTTCTGAGAACTATTTTTTCACATTTCAGTGTGAAAATGTGTGCCAGGATATTAAAAATATTACATTTAATATAATCCTAGTGCCACTGAACATAAAACATCACATAATTTTCTTCTTTCTTTTTCTACCTCTGGGTGTTTTGTACTGTTTGGATTTTTGTCCATTTCTGTGTTGTCATTTAGCCACACATAATGTGTTTTATATGGGGATTTTCCCATAGAAATCAATCATTAGTCATCTCTAATTTTCACCCATTTCACTGAGACTCCAAATCCCAAGATTAACTGTTCTTTAACATGGTTTATTTAAGGGGATTTTTAATATCAACACTGGCTAGACTAACTGCAGCAAACCATTGGAGAGAGGCCCAACCTGATCTGATAGGGTATCTGCCAGTCAGGAAAGCTGCTCTGCTTGGAGTACAGACAGCTGCTGCAGCAATGTGCTGAGTGAGTCTCACTCCATCCTTTGCCAGGCCATCAATATTTGGGGTCCTAAAGAGAAAAATCCCATGTCTGATAAAACATATTACACAGTAATTAATGGCATCCTAGTTTTGTTCAGCATATCACTATCAAATTTACAAAAATCTGTTTACCTAAAATTCAGCTAGAAAAGTTCTGTGTTTTATATGTATTTTTGAGATACCTTGACTCCTTAGAAATGAGTTTTTCATGGGTATATGTGTTTTTATTCATGGCTAAAAAAAAAAAAGGGAGGAAAAAAGACAAGGTATCTCAGGTATGTCCCACACCAAAATCCCATGCAGCATAGAAAAGACAAGAGTCTTTTCACAACACAACATCCAAGGCAATTATAGGCAAAAACAGAGACACATCATTCTCTCAATCAATCTATATACAGATTGATAACTGCACTGAGGATAAATATATCGCATAGACAGACCTGTCATTTCATAATAAGTCTAGTAGAGCTGTTAACTGATATTAAATTCTAATCTCATTCCTTCATATTTCAACCCAGGAATTATGGAAATTTATGTATTATACTCATGACTGACAAGTACAGTGCATAGTCACATTTGCAGAGTTCTGAGTCCCAGGGAGTTCTCAAACATGCCTGTTTAATTATGACTCTAGTAGGAATTACTGTAGAACATGTATTTTGTACATAGTTTGAAAAGAAGTGTATCTAGATAAACTAATAAATTAATAAAGAAATTTAATGCTAAGTATCATCAGACAGTTTTTTAAAATGAAGTTCACCAGGAAGAGATAATTTTTTTCATACCTTATTGTATCATTGCCATAGCAACCCACATCTCCAATACCAAGATCATCAGCCAGTATCAGTAAAAAGTTAGGTTTTGAAGGATTTGATACACAGGTTCTTGAAAACAGGCATAAAATTAGCCAAATGTTTAGGTAGCTCCTAAAAGCAAAAGTAAAGAGGTAAAATTACAAAAAAGAAAAACAATTGTAAGTTTTACAATAGACTTTAAACTACAATTCTTCAAGTTTTATGGGGACTCAGTGTTGGTGCAAACAGCAACCAAAGAGTGCCAGCAGATGGAGCTCCTGAATATGTACAGAAGCCCTTGAGTTTTATAATATTAGTTAATTTTCTGGGATTACTATTACTATTACTATTACTATTACTATTACTATTACTATTACTATTACTATTACTATTACTATTACTATTACTAATTTCACGCAGTAATTTTGTGTCTGCATTTCTTTATTGACATTTGCGCTGATCTCTGCAGATTTTCCCAGTAGAAATCCCAGGTTGGATAATGACAAGTGTCCTGAGGTACCCCCTTATGGAGCTGTAAGGTGCTCCTGTGACAGCTCCTGGAATGAGTAGGACAGGAGCACAAAGGTGGTCAGTGTGGCATCATGCTGGTCATTATGGCAATTTGACTGTGGTATTTACTGCACCTCCCACTACATACAGTGTCTGGAAAGTGCTCCTTAAACCATGGGACCGTCTGCAAAATCAAGATGCAGCAACAGGCTTAAACTTGATTATCTTCCTAGGAGATCTGAAGAATATCTCTGCATGTTTTTGTTGCTCAAAAAGTTTGCAATTGGAAGACTACAGATGCTCACCTGAAGCAAAATACATATGCTGGAACATATCTTCTGACTGCTAGATCATTAATAGATACTACAATAGTAGATGCTACAATAAGATAAATGTGCAGTAACTGTACTATACCACACACTGTAGATACTCCTAAATGTCTTATAAAAGTAGGCTGATAGGTTTTGAAATACCAATGGAGCCAAACCTGTATTAGCTACTATTAGATACTCATTGAGTTGGGGTGGTGGTAGCAGGGAAAATGTGGGATTATCTGCTTATGTTTTCTTAAGCACAACACTCAAAATCCAGGAAAGAGCCTCAGTGAATGTCTTTCTTACCATTGTTTTCCTTGGTAAACTTCATACTTTTCCATTTTATGAAACAGGTACATAGTTGGTCACATCAATTCTGATGAAAAAGGAAAAGAAAGAAATCTGAAGCCAGAAGTTCTGGTGATTTGCAGGCAGTTTTGCAAGGTCTGGCCTGTTTCCAACTGCTGCTAACTCCAGGGGGAGTTATGAGAATTTGAAAAAACGGCAAAGTGTTAATGACTTTTAAAAAGTACTAAAGATACCTATTACTCAATATATGCACAGCACTGTTGGTGTTCACTAAAAGGAATGTTTTCATCATTTTACAAATGAGGTAAAACTATTATCTCACTTTTTACTTAACCTCTGATCAACTTTAGGGAAAAGAATATAACCTTTACTGTGAGCTTATAAACTACAAAATATAAGTCAAATAAAAGTCATATTGGAAACTAATATTGTCACTGTTATTCTTAGGAAAGAGGCTGTATTATTCTTTGGTTTAGATGCCATCTAGTAATTCAAGAAGGTGTTTCTATCTGAATTGTTACAAAAAAACTTATAGGAACCAGAAGTTAATAGAAATATATAGAAATAACTTTATGATTATTTCCTTAAAGGACTCCAAACCTTAATGCCATTTGTAAATTTAACAGGCCAGTTTTTCTACCTACCAACACTATGAAGTCAACCTGGATTTTAAAAATCTAGAAATAATCTTTTAGTTTATTAAATACTTATTTTTGTCTGTCAAAGCAAATTTTATGAGTGGAAGTGATTTTCTTTGCTTGCTGAAATAGAGTCACTTTGGAAAAAAAGAATGGCTTGGGAAGCACACTCCTTTTCCTTGTGAATGGCCTAAGGGATCTGCAGATAATGTTGCACCGGAATTGTGCAGACAGTCCTGCAGAAGTACGGGATAAACTGGCTCTAGTGGGGACTGGCACATGCTCACCTTTACAGTGAGCTAGATTAGAGATGCCATGCATTCCATCACTGAGAAAAAAAAAAATTGGAAATATCCCATCCATGCAATATCCCTACTTTTCCACACTTCTTTCTATTTCTAAATGGCACAAGAACAAAGATGTTTGTTGGCTGTACCAAGGAACAGATTGAAAATAATAAGAACTTTTACTTTCTATACTCAAGACAGTTGTAAACACAGAGTCACTTCTAAACACAGAGAACTGAAAAGTTCTATCTTGACTAATAAAAGACTTGGGTCTTTTTTTCTCCAAAAATGAAAACACAGCATTTTCTGAGAGCTTTTTTTTCCGCCTTTTTAGTGCACAAGAGTTCTCTTGGAATGTCTGAGGAATACTAAACTGCCCAGAGCAGAGTATGTCTTATGCATTTCAGAAGATGAGACATTAAAACAAAAAAATTGCAGATACTGTTATTCTGATAAGGAAAATGCTATTAAAAGTGTCAGAACTAGGGGTCCATGGATGATTTTTCCAAGAAACATCTATATTCTTGTTTGGCTCTGACTAAGACAATAAAGGAAATTTTAAAAAACCTAAAAAAACCCTAAAATCTACCACTACCAAAACAAATAAACAAACAAACCTCCCAGCAAAACAAAAATAAGCCCCTTAAGCAAATAATAAACCCCCCAAGAACAACAACAAAGCAACAAAAAACCCAACAAACTTGATCACTGTTAGTTATAGAATTTCCAGTGTTGATGTTTCCTTTGCTGTTGGCAAGATCCCGACAGGCAATACTGAAAGCTCATCCTCACTGCACAGTGGGTGGGTCAGAGATTAGTGGGAAGGCAGCAAAGTCTGGCTCAATGCAGTGGCTAAGCAAGGCCTTACTGTGAATGCAGATGCCAAAAGCTCAGTATCAAAAATATGAAGCAAAGGACCTGCTACTAGGATCTCAAACCTTTTTGAGATGTAGTGGTGTTTTACTGTCACGGCCTGGATGCAGTTCCCCCGAGGCCCCAGTGAACTCCTGTCCCATAGGACAGAGCTGGGGCAATGATGAGGCAAGTGCCTGAAGCTGTTAATCTGTGACAACAAAGAATGACTGATAGCTCTGGTCATCACCTATAATGGCAGCATCTTCATGGTGCTATAACAACAGGCAGAGCTCTGCCTTCCCAGCCACTGTTAAGGAACATTACATTTAAAGAGCTTGTGTTGCATAATTAAGCCAAAACCATTACAATTATAATCTTCAGTCCCCACCAAGTAGCTGAGGATCAGCCCTTGTGAGCTGTAGTGGAGCAAAAGAACCAAACAGATCCGAGGATCTAAGAAACCCCTTGACTTCCCAAGGTGTTGATCAGCTTTCCAAGCTCATACAACAGCTCTGCTCTCTTCCCCTTTCTCCCCACAGGTTCTTTCATCACAGCCAGCTGGTCATAGCAGGCACATCAGTATTCAGACAGAAACTTACGTAGAAGGAAAATTGTGAAGTTAAACTGAGGCATACTGGTGGTATTAAAAAGATCTAAATACCATTGGACGTAGCACTATCTGATTTACTGCAAGCCATTTTAGGAGCGCTTCTCTTACTGAAGGACTACACTTACTAAAAAAGCCACTACAATTTAAATATGCATATTCACATTTCTCTGTTAGGGTTTGATTCCTTCTGAAAGCAGAGCTCTCACTGACAGCACTAGGTTGTGATGAACCCACTACTGGGCCCTAGGGCTTCTCCAGTTTCCTTAGCTGTTAAGTGAGAAAACCCAACATAATTTATAAATCTAACAGCAGCCGCTAAAAATCAGCAATCTCTTACAGAAATCCAAGAATACATCAGACTGTAATTCCCTCTGTAAGCCAGTAAGCCACAACAAAATGATCATCAGGACTAATAAAAAAGGCCATGCCCTTTTAACAATGTGGAAAACAAACCCTCTTTTCAGTTATTCTTGTCCTGAAATTCCTCTTGCTCCTGGATGTGTGGGTGAAAGCGGCAGGAACTCGCTCCTGTTCTCCTTGTTCTCCCTTCCCCTTCTCTCCAGCATGGACACACTGGGATCCCTGCCAGCAACAGCCAGTAAACTGGAACAGCCATCAAATGGGAACAGCTCTGCAGGTTTTACATGAATTCCAGGCAGAATACAAAGTCCTTACTGTTGCGATACTAGCACAACATGGCTACTGCCTCTGCTATCTGGTTAATTCTGAGAAAATGTGTATAAAGTCTGTCGCTGCTCTATTCCAGTGCTTCAGAAGAGATGCTATAAATAATAACAGGATATGCTACAAAAGGTTTTGTTTCTCCTACACAGCTTTTCCTGCCTTCTAGATGAGTTTAAAGGACTAGCTTGTCCTCCTTTTCTTCTGTCACATTATTTTTCTGTTTTCATTGTGTTTTCTAGAAAGGTCAGTAGACCTGTGCTAAAGATGTGTTTATCTGTAGTGTTTACTATCCATCCCCTTCTTTCAGATCTTAACTCTGGTGTAATATATTTTACAATTCAGAAGGTCTTGGGAAATTACTTGGTGGAGCTTTATTTATTTGCTGACATTTTGGTTCTCTGCACTACTTGAATACAGCAATTTCTGAATTTAAAAGGAGTCAGTAGGAGTCAGTGAGTCAGTGAGATGGAAAGATGAAGCAGCTAAAATGATCAGATTCATATAATCCAGTGGCAGGCAAAATCAGGGTTGAAGACAGTTTTTTTTTTTTACACCCTTCCACTTATGATTATATTCAGTTATTTTTATGTCGTGACATGGGGCTACTTTTATTTGTATATATTTGACTGTAATAGTTATTTTTGTATGGCTGCTTAATAGCTTGTGATGCTTCTGGTGAAAAGACTTGAAACAACTGTATTTCTCAAAAATTACATCATGGTTTGGGAATGGCAGATCTTTGAAAACTGCCAATAACACAAGTATTAACTTTCACTGGCTTTCATGCAAATTATGACTAAACTTTTCTTTGACTATTTACATTTTTCTCACCATGTGTTCCCTACTGAAGACAGGCCCATGCTGCTGCTGGCATGACTTAAAATGCAAACTGAACCAAACTGCACTGCCCCTGCCACCCCCAACCCCTTCCCAAAAAAAAACCCAAAAAACAAAAAACCAAACAAATATATACATATCCCACACCTTCACATTTTTCCCTGCTAGCAAAACTCTATCTGGAAGCAGAGACCTCACATTCTGTTTCTCATCACTACATTAGTGACCTATAACACAGAGTTAACAGCCATGATTGTGTATTGTCTTCCATAGAATTAAATTTTCAACAAACACTTTTTCTAACAACAACAAAAAAAACAAACAACCAAATGAACAAAGAAAAATTAAAGTAAATAAGTAACACCAAAGCAGAAGGGAATTTTTTTAATCTCTGCAGGCTGAGCCAAGCAGTGTTTCCTCCTCTTCAGCTAACCAGTTTTTGACTGCCCCTGAGCACAGAGCTGTTTACTCCCTGCTGTAAACAGGAAAATTCTGTGCCAGCAAGAACTTTTTTTTTTGAGTTGCTGTGTGTTTTATAGTGCTGTTTTCTTTCTGGCTTTTTACACATGTCTGAGTTCTGAAAACAAACACTGGCATTCATTTAGCTCCTTCTGCCTTTGACAAGGTTTCTGAGTAAACGCAGAGTTGTAAACATAGACACTGAAATGATACATACAAAATTTCATAAGATTACTTCTATCTCAGACCTTGGGAAAAGAGAATCCCTAAGAGATAAGAATAAAACTGTTAACCTACTAAACTGGCTAGGCAAGTAAACTGTTTGCAGGGATATTGGAAGGGGGAGAAGCAAAACAACAAGCAAACTACAGAAACCTTGTTTGATTTATTAAATTCAACAAGCAGGATGCTTATAATGAGTTCTGACTTGATCTACTACTACAAAATACAGCCATTAATACAGTTCAAAGCCCTCAAATCAGTGTAATTTCATTGTAAAATGCAGTGCAGTCATGTCTTCCTTGAAAAGTGTGCCTAGGGTCACACCACTGAAGGTGTTTGTTCTGTTGGTTTGGGTTTATGTTTCTTTTAGTACTGGCATGATCCCTTTATATACAAGTTGTAGTTTGTAAAAAAATATATATTGTACCAAATACATTTTTTACTCCAATATGACTCTTAAATGTACCTTATTTTTCTACAACTGACGTTGAAACAGTGCAAATTATTAATTAAAAACATGTTTATTAGCATCTTATATGCAACAAAATTGTTTTGCCAAATTAGTATGCAGCAGGACCTCTTTCTGCTGGGCATAATGTTTCTTTCTCTTACAGAACTGTTGAAGAAGTATGCTACATATCAATATTTTATACCTCATATTGTCTGTGATATAGGTTGTCTTTACCCAGATAAAGCTTTAGATCACAAGTTCACAACTCGAGGACAATCCCTCACTAAGTCAGATTTGCTCCACTTCAGGACACCTCACGCACCTCCAACATCACAAATCAGATTTTCTGTGTAGTCTACTGAATTTGAAGACAGAAAACATGATAAATATGAAAAAAAACACATTAAATTTCCAGTGTAGTAGTAAACAGCATGTATTCTCACCCCACTTCTTATAATGTCCTTTTATACTCACAAATATTTCTTTGCTATAATATGTGTCTGCTAGCCAGTCATTGATATGTCATTCACAATAATTTCAAGAATCTCAGACATCAGTCCTGAAAAACACCAGTCATGCAAAAAACTTGACAATTAACAGGAGGAAAAAAATTCATGTTTTGCAGTTACCATGGAATAAACATTTATATTTACTGTCCTGGTGCCACCACACTGCGTGCAAGCAGGACCCACAATAGTGAAAGAGAAACTCATGCTCTGACTTTTGAGCTCTTCCTTGCAGTAAAGGCATCAAGTTTCACCCATCAATCACCCTAATGTAATGGAGAGAAACATAGGCTGGGGCAAACCTGACAGGGAACTGCATTTGTAGCATTGGCTACAAAACTGCATTGCACTTCCTTTGCATTGGCTACACCAGCACTTGAGAGCTCACAGAATAATTTTCTCATAGATTTGAGAGCAGCCACCAGACTGCCAAGCCAGTATTCACACACCTTGATTTTTTTTAGTTTTTTGGGGTTTTGTTGGTTTATTTTTAGTATATGGTATCTGGCTCAACTCATTACATCTAACAATACATAAACAATATTTAGAGCTTGGTCTAGAAGAAAAAAAAAAGGAATATATTTGATAAATTAATACTGATCTCAAACCAGCTAACATTTTGCAGCTTTCAAAGGAACTTAAAAAAATCTTTTGGGCAAGCAGGGATTTACCAAGTTAAGAGGTACTTGTAAGGGCCTGTAAGTCAAATCAGATGGTGCCAAAATAATCTCAGCCACCAATTTTCATCTTGAATCAGTGTCATAGATTTCAATATATATCAAAAATTTCCAAGAGCTGAGAAAAATTTCCAAGTTCCATAAATTCTATGAATATCCATGTTCTGTCATGCTGGCATTTTTGAGTATTTTGTCTCCAGCAAGTAAAACAGTTTTAATTATGTTTGGAAGGGAAGGGGAAAAATATGAACAAAGTTTTCCTTCCAAATCAAGAATACCTTAACTTGAAGCCATCTCCTCTGCTGCCATTCTAAAATGCCAGCCAGGCTCCACACACAGATCAGCTGCAGAAATCCCCAGAATTTACATTTTTACACACACGTACCAGAATTTTCATCAATATGCCTAGTAAATATTACTCATCAATAGCCTTAGAACCTAATCCTAGACTGATAGTTTCAGACGGACACTCATCATTGCAATGTGTACTAATTTTGCAAGATGTGGGGCAAATCTCTAGCACAGACTGAGAGAGCTCCTTCAAATCCTTTTAGGATGCAAAGATCCTATGTACAGGAACATGGATTTGAATGAAGAAGTAACCATCACCTATAACAAGCAAACCCAATACATGGGATTGTAAACGCGGCTGAGAACTCCCAATTGAAAATAATTAACCAGTGCCTATGGGAATTTAACTATCCAGGAGCAAAGTTCTAATTGTTTGGAATTTTTTTTTGTACATTCTACTACTAAGTTACACAGTGACAAACAGAGCTGTGGTGAAACGTTGCTTTAGAAGCACTGCAGGCCATTTCCATCTCTACACTCGGAATATTCATTTTAAGGAAAGGAGGCTTTTCCATTTGCCAGTCTTGTATCTCTTAAGAGTTTCAGGGCATTACTGTGGCGCAATGAATCCTTTCAGAGCACTAATATATTCAGGTAGAGTTGCAGGACCTTGGAAATAAGCAGTCCTTGACAGCCCCTTTGAGTCACTCAGTCATTCTTCTTTCCAAGATGGGGACAAGAGGAGTGGTCTCCACCCCTGCCTATATCAGATTAAAAAAAAAAAAAAAATCTGCTTTTCCCTATGTGTTCAGCCCCATCTCAGCACTTAATTTTCTTATGGTATTAAATGCTGTATATTTTCTGATCCCTGTGGTGATCCTGTTTGTGGATTAAGACAGGGTCAAGGACAAATTCCATCTCAGGTAACATACTGCTTACAGTTCCAAGTCTATATTCTGAATTGTTATGTAGCAGTATAAAATAACCATGCTTAGAGCTCTGATTATTTTTCAGCAATCCATGCAAGAAGACTGCAAGTATGTTTAGTTACTGAACACCAGTAAACTTTGAAAGCAATAAGGAAAGAACAGTATAAAACATATATATGATACATACAGATGTAAACCTTCTCAAAATTCCCTAGAAAGCTATTTCCAAAAATTATGATAGAGGCATAGCCAGAGACTTCCACTCAAGACACATATCTCATTGCTTAAAAACATGAAAATATTAAAAGAAAAAAAATTGGCAGCTAGTATTACTAAGTGATTGTACAATACCTGTTTAATGAATCCGGTAAGTGCAAAACATCAGAAAAATAAAGGCAACTATTATATAATTTTTGTTTACAAGACTCAGTATGGACTTACCCCATAACTGAGCTCACAGAGCCTTATTAATGATCTTGAGGACAAGAGCAGAAGTCATTGGCACAGGCAATCAGATGGTGAGAAAACCTTACTAAACTATAAAAATTGGTACTTATGTTTTCCTTATAATCATGTTCTAAGTTGATACTGCTATGCTCAATGAACATCTAGAGAATGACAGCATTATAAATTACAGCATCCTCCTGTTCAAGAAATCTGCTCCTTCAAAATTTCACAGGAAAACTGTACCTGTGCTAGAGCCCCATGCCTTACACTAGTTCTGTAAGGGCTTGTAAAAAGGAAGAGACAATTTTAGCTCTGTCAGGGAAGGATTAAAAAAACCNAGGAAGAGACAATTTTAGCTCTGTGGTGCTCACAGTCAGGGAAGAATTTAAAAAAATGCTATTTTTAATAGAATTTAATTTCCAATATGAGGGTAAAGAAAGGAACAAAAACTTAAAGCAAACAAAGCATCAGGAAAACTGATGTTTGCCAGGATTCTTGGGAAAAAAACCCCAGGTGGATCAATTCAAAAAACAATTTTGATTAGTCTAAATACAGCCAAATGCATTCAGGAAGGAGCCAGAAACTTGCCATGCTGAAGAGAATGGCAGCAATGGCTCTGCAATGTAGCAATGCAATCCTGAAAATAAATTAGGCTTATAGAAAGCAACAGATTGGGCACAGTCACCAGTGTGATGTCAGAGGTAAAAGAGGAATTTAATCAATCCTTCTAACATCTTACAAGGGAGATCTTACTGCTCTCTAAAGCTATCTGAAAGGAGGTTGTAGTGAAGTGGGAGGCAGTCTGTTTTCCCAAATAACAAGTGACAGCAGAAAACGAAATGACTTTAAGTTGTGCCAGTGGAGGTTTATACAGGATATCAGGAAAAATTTCTTCACTGAAAGGGTTCTAAAGCATTGAATCAGGATGTTCAGGTAAGTATTTTAAAGGTACAATCAGAATTGCAGAGCATCAGTTATTAAGTCTGGTATCTCCACATAAGAGGTCATAGGACTCTAATAATCCAGCCTAAACATCTCTGCAAAATGAGACCAAATCCCACAGAGGCCCAAAAAGCAGAAACTGGCCAGCAAATTTTGTGTGGACACACTGGCATTAAACAATCTTGATTATCTGCAAACCATATCCAAAACTTATCCTCTTTGGCAGCTATTACTACACATGACTGCTCTACCATTTCTTTTCTCTAAATTTGTCAACCATAAATGAAGGTTTGCAATAAAAAAAACCTTGCAATAAAATTCACTCCACTTCCCAGGAATGCCGCAATGTCTGCAGCTGCCTCAACAGTCACTTGAAGAGATTTAGCCAAAAAAGTTTTGCTTAGTTTGTTACAGGGCTGAAGTAGGTGCACCTAACTCAACATGGATTGGTAACAACTTTCATTAGCCAGTAGCCTTGTGTAGGCTCTGGTTTGGGCTTTTTTTTTTCAGCTTTGCTTTACAGAAAGCAAGCTTCAAGCCTGAAACTGCTCAAAAACTAGTCCCTTCTACCCCAATTGTAGCTTAGCATTAGGTAGTTCCCTCATCCTCTATTTCACTTGTTGAATGTATTCCTTGATTAGAATTAATCACTCTTGATATGTTGAATTGAAGAAAAAAGGAGATAAATTTACAGAGAATAAAAAAAATACAAACCTCCAATTCAAAAATATCCACTTGTTACCAAAATATTTATTGAAGCCAGACATATCTGATGTTTCACCATCATCAAATTATCAGAATATTCTAACATGATATTCACAGAAGCTTAGCTTGAAATACTGAAAACTGTGATCTTTTTGATGATTACATGCTGAAGTCAAACTGAAGCACTTGACTGATGTGTGTCCAGGAGAGTTCTAAATCAGCTTAAAAATACTGCTCTTATTCTAATGCAAAAACAAACAAGCAAACAAACAATCCCCCATAAAATATCAAATACTGCTTTGAGAATTATTCCTTTTCTTTTCTTGTTCTTCACACATCCTTTCAGTGAAACAGACAAATATTCTATGTCCAATTTCCAAATGAAAAGAGATAATTATGTTTTTAACAGCTTAATTTTCATGCTCAAATGTTGCATTCTACTGTGTTTGAAAACATTCTCAGAATCGAAATTTAGACCATAGGAGTTTTATAAGATGCTCTTGAAACCTTGTCTTGAACACTGTACATCATCTTAGGCTATGACCAGCATAAAGCAATGAGATGAAAACTGTGTTGTGACCCAGTAGAAAAAGTCAGTCTTACCAAATTATTTCCACTGAAATATTAGCCCACGAATATTGTAGAGGAAAAAAAAAGTGTACAAGCATGTGAGCAAGCTGATTAGTATTGCTAGTTAGCCTGTTTCCAAGTGTGCTATTGTCAAGGCAGCCTTTATCATTGTCTGGAATCACTCCAGGTATAACGTCCCTTCTACCCTGAATGGTTGTTGATCCCATGGCACTTGGGAGATCAGCAGGGGATGATCACTGTGCTTTTATGTGCTAACACCAATGTCCAGGACAAATCCTAGCTCAGATGTTTTCCAGTACCCTCTAGTCCTAATGGATATCCTGCAGTGCCATGAAGTATTTCAGCATAAGAAAAACTAGTTCACTCATAATCACAGGTATTACACCTGTACATTTCTAAAGGTGTTGGAAAATTGAGAGGATATAAAATCCCACATACTAAACCAGCTTGAGAAGGGAAGTGATATCTTGGAAAACGACTGAGAAAATGGAAAGATTCCAGTCTGACTACACTAATTTCAGGTAAAGAAAACACTTCATTTTGAATATGAAAAGACCTTTAAATCTCTCAAAGAAAGAAACAGTTAAATAGAATACACTCGAATGAGGAAAAAACCCAGACATTTCTAACAATGGAGGAAGTAGCAGCAATCAGAACGTGTGAAAGTGATGGATTTAGTGAATGTCTTGAATTTTTCACAGTGAGCATCCTTCTCATCAACAGCACTGCTGGAGCATCTGGTTGAATTGTAATAGTCTGTGAAATGCATGAATTCAGAGTATAAAATAAAATTTTGCTTTTAAGCTGTAGGGCTTTGTTTACCTGCAGATTTCCTGGTGACTGAATTGTGGGGAAAAAAAGGAAATAAAACCAAAATAAACCAAATGTTTGCCGAATAAGATGAATAAGATAAATTGGTCCTAGCACAGTAGTTAAAGAACAGTTTTACAGTGAAGTAAAATAAATGGACAAATTGTGTTCTCAGATGACTAACTATTCAGATATACCAGTGTAAACACGTCTATGTGAACAGATGTATTTACAGTCCTACAAAGAAAAACATTACCTGCTAGGCCACTTAATTACAAAGTACTAAAGAAGGAGACAAAGAAGGAGAAAAATGCAACAATAAAGTACAAAATCAAAGAGATAGACCTAAGTAATTCTAGCTCTTTTATGGAGTGAAAATGTAACCTGTGAAGCAAAAAATACCTTAATTCTCCATTTATTTTTTCATAGCAAATTATTACTTGTTTTCATAATTAATGTTTGACATCTTTCTGAACATGCTACCTGTCAGCAGGAAACACTTATGAGTGAGATCTGGGCAGCAGGGTAACTTGTGCAGTCCTGTGCCCAAATGACTGAACTGGTTATCAGTGTGGCACTACTTTGGCCATCCACGTCAAAAGGCCCTTGCCAGTGTTGTTTTGGGAGCAGGAGACAAAGGGAGCTTTAGAAAAGGACAATCCTTTCCTTTATTTTTTCTCCACCAAAAGAGGCTGACTCCAACCCTTCTCAGAGAGTGCAGACAGCCACTGCCCAGTTTGTCAGGTTTCCAAGCTCTATGCCTTGCCCAGGGCAATCAGCTGTCATCACCACTGCTGCTGGAGTCACTAGCTTCAAGGGAAGAAGAAAGCCTCTCCTAAGAAAGATTTTTTGAGGATGTGCAGGCAAGACTATTTTCTAATTATTTTGGAAGCAGTAGTCTGCAAAAATTTATTATTGGGTCACCTTATGCATTGCCAGGATAACAAAAGGAAGATAACAAAATTAAGGGACATCCCAGTCCAGGAATCACTTAGAAATTCACTTAGAAAATATGCATTCAGAACTATTACTTGTACAGCTCTAATCTTGGCCTGCTTCAGTACATTTTAATTATTCATTCACTTGTCAGCAGATGCTAGTTAAAATGTGGTCTTCAGATCATCTGTCTTGATCCCTCCCTGAGAGTGGCCAGCTTAAAGCTACCTGTACTAAATACTGTGCCATTCACTGGAACAATTATTTTATAAAGGCTCAGTTTAGAGAAACAAATGATCCATGGGTCAACACCCCAAAGGAAACCTTCTTAATCTAAATCCATTTTTGAAAAAATATCAGGTTCTATCCTTTATAGCTCAACAAGTTTATCACTTTCCTTATCACACCAACAGAATGGGAATGTCCCACAGCACGGCTGCAGCCACGGCTTCCACACCACATTGGACACAGAGAGCTGCTCTGGCACTGGAGTCAGCGTCCTGCGGTGCTCCTCTATGGCTCTGCCAATCCTCCTTATGACAGTGTCAAAGAGGGGTTCTGTGTCAGCTGAGAGAGGTTTGGCTTCAGAAGGGTCTTGTGAGAGCTCAAACAGCAATGGAGGCTCATGGTGGGTCACTCCTTCCCCAAAGCATGGGCAAAATCCTCTGTCATAACAAGCCCCAGCTCCGGGAGGACTGAAGATGGGAGTCATGTAATGAGCCTTCCAAACAGCTCCAGCTGGCAGGAAATAAAGAATCACAGAAGGCTGGTTATAACACTGTCAGTTATCACAAGGAAGAGTTTTCTAGAGTTCATTTCTGGATGCACTTCAGCTCTACACTTATTAGTTAATGTAGCACTGTAATTTCTCCTGGTGCTGCAGAATACAGGCAACACCAGTAAGTTCTTACTTTACACCTGCAACTACTTGGAAAGATGCAATCCCAGAAAAAAGATGTGTTAGAACAATGTGCCCTCCTGTAGGCTGGCTGTAACTCTTTGTAAGGAAGCTCTGTACTCACTGTCCTTCTGGTGCCAGCGCACGGCGTGCAGGTGAACGCCGCAGTAGTGGAACAGGAACTCGTGCTGCGAGTGCACCGCTGTGCCCCGCAGCAGAGGCAGCAGATCCCGGCCGTCGATCACCCTGCCACAAGAAACAGAACACAGGGCTCAGGGGAGCTGCACAGGACTGTGCTGCTTCTGGCTGGAACTGGCAGCTCTGGGCAAGAAACAGGATTGCAGAAGATGGCAGGTAGGGGCTGAAACTCAAAGTCAGAGAAGAGGTGACTGAGCTCATAGGCATTGATGTCTCTAGAAAAGCAGCAGGACTGAAAAAGAAACTCTTAGAATGTGTTTCCAAGCTAGAGTTTCCATTGCTTTGGGAAAGGATGAATAAGGACGCTTGTGTTTGTACCTGTCCTGAGGCACTGCCCCTCCAGCCAGTTGAACTACTGTAGGATAAATGTCCATAAGGCTTGTAGGTTCATCAATAACTGTGCCTGCAGGCAACACTCCTGGCCATCTAAATATCCCTGGGACACGGATTCCTCCTTCCCAGCCTCCCATAGCTTTTCCACCTTTCATTAAAATAAAAGAAAAATAATTTTAAGAAGTTTTATTTAAAATAAAGATCCTTCTTTTTGCACAAATTTTATTGTATTATCATGTTACTTTGATGAGCTTTCTTTACTCTTTTGTTTTTGCTGCTAAGCTCCTACTGAGCATTAGGGAAATTGTGTCCAGTAGACCACACACCAATAATCTGAGAATTCATGCTTATAAATGACATTTGCCCAAGTTAGAATTTACTACATTGTTACATGCTTAATTAGAACAAGACATATTTGCTTCTTGGGAATAAACCAGAAGCAATTTCTCCTTGAATGTGCAGTCTTACTTAAGCCTTCAGGATGTCCTAAGTTTTTTACTGGTTGTCGCTGGGTTGTCACTGCACCTGACAGCTCTTACCTTTGTATATTCCATTCCAGCCACCCAGCTGCCTTGTGCCTTCTTGTCTTTCCAGCCATCCACCATGATCAGAGGCAAAGTAAACTAGTGTAGTGTCTTTCAAGCCTTCCTTGTCAATAGCATCTAGAACCTGGCCTGTAAACGCAAGAATATGGGTATATTAAAAAGCAAAAAATATCCCTCATACTACATAAATGTTAACCTCTGACTTGTAAACATTTACCATTAAGGCCATTCATTGTTTAATATATTTTAAGACTGAGGTTTGTAGTTATGATTTCCTTGTCTCTAAAAGCACAGAAAATTTGTAATGTGTTGCAACCAGCTGTTTATTGGTATTTTAACAAAGAGTGCAAGAAACACAGTCACAGACAAGAAGCCTGTATTGTCAAAGGCAAAAACTACAATGAACTGTAAAAATACGGAAAGAAATTATGATCTGAGGCCCCATAAAGTGAGATTCTGAATCAGTGGTGGCCATCATGAAAACTATGAAAAAAAAATAAGGTTACCCTTGTCCTATATTTTCTAGACCACAGTTAGGATTTACATTACATTACTACATGGATGTAATATGCATTAATAACAAAGTTGCTTTACATTTCTTGAGCATTCTTGAGCTGTTCTGACGTTCATAATTACATTTGCAGTGTATAAACGTTTCACAGGTTTGAAACCAAATGTTTCCTGTATTTGTACCTGACTTTTCTTTTGCAAATGTGGGTACCTTTTGTCCATCATGACTGACATAATTCTCTTTCTTCTCCAGAAAAAACAGGCTGAAAAATTAATATTTTTGTGGAGGGCATACCAGTTAACATGGATGAACATCTGGATTTATGATTGTGGCTGAAAAATATTCAGTACTCTGCCTAATGCAGCAGCCACAAATAAATAGCCTGCTCTTTTCCATCTGGAATTCATTTGCTCATCGATTTTATCACCTTCTGAAGTGTCCTACTTAGAAATGACTATATGAGGCTGAAATGACCTGGTCTTTCCTGATTGTAGAAAACCAAATAATTCTGACATATTTGGTAAGAAGAACAGGAGAGCTCATTAACAGGAGCTAAGGGAACATGGTTAAAACTGCTAAACACTTCACTAAAAATAAAGGAGTGAACATTTGGTCCAAGACTGGAGAAAGAAAAAAAAGCCGATACTATTAATCAACAGTGTTTACACAAGATTGACAGTTGTTAATGAAAAGATCAGGATTTTTTTTGTATATGATTTTAATTATCTTTCTTGTTCCTTTCATAAAAACTTTTTATTTAGACCCAAGTATTAGATAGTTGGAGACATTGTTATATGCTGTGTTGACTTACCCACCATCCAGTCCATCTCCTCTACATTGTCTCCATACAAACCATGTCTGCTCCTCCCAAGAAACTCCTCTGTGGTGAGGAGAGGAGTGTGGGAATGCAAAAAGGAAAGAAAAAGGAGGAATGGCTTGTGCTTATTTCTACAAAACAGAAATCAACACTGTTATTAGGGAGGAAGGTTCTCAATGCAGATAGGTTGTAATGAAAAGGGTATTATTTTTATATAGATATTTCAACAATCCCTTCAGAAAAACCTTACTTTGTAAGATGTAATATTACCCAGTGATTAGGAACTGTCTGATAAAATAATGTCGGGCCTTTATAAAATTATCCTTTTTCTACTCCGGATCATAGATGGAAAACTTCCAGATTGAAGATCCACTTTCTGCTATTGCAAAGCACCTCTGTGCTACTGAACTGAAGGCAGCAGGTTCATCTCCTGCCAGCTGTTGCCCACTTATCAGTCCATATGATGAGGCTACATCCCAGCTCAGCTTCTCCTTCCCTGTCCCACACACGCATTTCTGACATCAACTGCTGTTCCTTAAAGCTGCAATGCTGGTCTCATTGATACGTGTATATATTTCTTAAATATAGCCCAGAGATATTCAATACAATTTCCCATGGAAATTGGGAAGTATTATCAGCTTTAGTGAAGCTAGGAATAAGGGGCATCCTTAAGCAGCAGCTTTTTTTTTTTCTTTTCAATTACATATATTGTCAGTATTTAAATAATATCAATATTGCAATATTGATATTATTTAAAATGAATAAAAATTACTTATAATCCTACATAATATGGTAAAAATTATAAAAACGTATGAAAACATGAAATAGGAAAGTTTTATTTACAAGTTGCAAAATGTGCAAGACCAGAAAATTTGAGGTCAGAGGAAGTCCACTTCACCTTTCAATAAATGAAATGGACTCTCTCAAGATAAGGGACGTAGTTCTGTCTGTCACCATTGGCTGCTCAGTAATTCCATGGTTTCTCATCATAATGCAGTTCCAGTACCGTACAAATCCATAACTTGAGAACCAGGATATGAAGAACAGGAAACTAAACCCAGCAAGGCAGGCCAGTGTTCTCCAGTGGACTGAAATCAAGCCAGTCAGTCTTCCAAGGACAGCAGTGAGTGTAACGAGGCCAATCATTTGAGTGGAAAGCCAGAGTTTCCTTCTAAAGGCTCTGTCCATCTCTGGTGTTTCTGTTGGCTGACAGTCACTTATTAGTGTAAAAGGCATCCCATAGAAATAGTCAAATCCATGTTTCAAAGGGTGATGGCAATGGTCATTGCGGGATTCACAGTTAACACCTTGATGCCACTTCCCTGAAAACAGAGGCCATTAAAATATAAATGGATAATATTTTAAAATAATGATATTTATTTATTCAAATTTTAAAAAGTTAAAGCCTACTTCTTTTAAATACTGGAGCCTTCATACATCAAATGGAACATCTCTTGACCTTTTGCAAAACAATTTGTTCTTCATTATGAACATACTAACTACTATCATGAATGCTTTTTCTTCCCCTCCAGTCTATTCAAGCAGCCTGGTGTTTATATGTACTGGTAACATACTGAATATGCCATAACATGCCTGGTCAAACAGGCACTTACATGGTGACATAGCAAGTTGGCTCATTTGGTTCAAACACTGAGGTTTGAGAATGTCTGAACTGAGTGAAAAAAATCTACCACTCATGAGAGATTTAATTGCTTTTTATGTAGATCTTGGATGTCAGATGAAAATGGACATTAGGAATTTTTACTCAAAAACTAATTTCAGGCAAATTCTTATTGTAGAGAGAGGAATTGTGCACTTCCAGGATGATGTTATCCTCACAAAATATGTTATCAGTATGTTATCAGTATATAATATCAGTATATAATAGCAGCCAACCCGGAGTGGGTTTCAGTAGAAATGCAATACAATAGGAGCAGAAAAGCTTCCTCAGAGGACAAAATTCCTGCTTCTCAGTTGTAAATATAAAGAAAGAATGGAAGTTCTAGCATAGGTGGATGAATCACTTTCAGCTAAAATCTCTACTCAGTTTACCTCCTGACATATTTAGAACCAGCTGTAGAATGAAACAGGTTTGTAATCAATACATAGATGTGTTGGTCATAAATACAGGTGCAGCTAAAGTATTCTTGGAATTCAGATGCATTCCAACACACTAAATCTCCAGCTGGGGTCGATAAAGGTTTCTGACATGCTAGAAAAGAATCAAATCTCCAGAAGCTAAACTGAGTGTATAGTTAAGATAAATTAATCTCTTAGGGCATTAGTTATACAGCATTGGTTTTCTGACTATAAAGAATCTTCAAAGCATTTCCCAAAAAATAATCTCATTATCACCTCAAGCTGCATGTTATTAATAGGATTTAACTTTGCAATTAAACTGGTTTTGCTCAGGGCAAAACAATCACAAACAATTCAGGTGAGACTACTTAGTGCTCATTCAGCTGTAGTGGCATGGGTAGATGTTTTAAGATTTTTTTGCTTCATGACTTGAATGTAAAATTCTTGAGGTATTTTGTGTGTCACTTATCATTGGTGCTTTCCATCATTCCCCATGGTGCAATTAATCAGGATCTGTCAATCTGGTTAATCTAAGTGATGCTTTTGGCATCTATAATGTGATTGTACCTGAGATGCCCACAGGAAAAATGAGTCCCTATTTTGTTTTTGGGAGGTAAGCAGCACAACTCTGCTGCAGGGCAAGGCTCTGGGGAGAGTGGGGACAAATCTGATTGTTTTGCTAGTGATAACATGCTGAAACCAAGATGAAGCTGATTAAAACAACTAAAATAATATCATTACAAAACTAACAGGAGAAAGAGCTTCAGTAATGTAGAATTTAAATTGCTTGGTGCTTCTTTAAGTTTTTTCACATGCAGTTCAGATTGATTCTGTTGAATGAATACAAATCTAGTTCTGCAGCAAGTTTTATTAATAAATTCAGTTGGTTTGTGCAGCTAATATTTTTATGTGCCAGACAGAGATTTTGGATTTTGACATTTTACATGCTCAGATGAGGTAGGGCAAACAGCTGAAAAATCAGCCAGGAATGTTTGTGTTTTATCAGCCTGTGGAATTATGTGACATATCTAAGATAAATAATTATTTGAAACAAGATCATGACCAAAAGTTACAACTGTACTAAAAACATCGCGTTATAAAATATAAAGTAAAATGAAATTCACATTGGTGCTGAAGAAGGCAGTGTTTTGGGGCTGTACTGAAATCTTGGTGAATTAAAGTGGCATGCTGTGACTGAAGAAAAAATAATTGCTTTGTTTCTGTTTCTGAAAGGCCCAATCTTGTGACACTATTAACTGTCTCTAATGTTTTAAGTAGCAGCTTTTGTGTGATTCTGCTTTGAACTGTGTAAAACATTATCATGCATATTTAAATGGAGCTCATATTTTTGGTTTTTTTTTAACATGAAATAGCATTGGAATAAGTATCTTATACCTAGTATAATAATATTCAGGAATTAATAACATTTTCTGTTATGTATTTTAACAAACACAGCTGTACTTGAAAGTGGGTCAATGGTAAAATTGCCCTCTTTATGATATGCTTGTTTTTCTTAAAGAGGTACTTTTTAGTCAGAGTTACTTTTTACATGTTATTCTTTGTCAGGAAATAAAAATATGACAACTGAAGTACCAGCAGTTACTAACAAAAACAAATGTGAGTGAGATGTGCAGGTGAAACACATTCAACATGTTTAGGAGAGGAGTGGCCCCATACCTATCAGTCCTGTGCTGTAGCCTTGGTGCTGCAGTATTTTGGCAAAAGTGGTTTCATTTGGAGGAAGCCCTCCTGAGCCAGCATTCCAGAAAATAACACGGTAATCATTGATAGCATCCATCCCTAAAAATGCAATAAAAATCAATCTGAGTAAGTTTAAAGGGTTGAGTGCTTTTATCCAACATACTTTTTTGTTTCCTGATTTCCCTGAAATGATAGTGTTAGACATTTATCCTAATGTTTTGGAAAATGAATCTAAGACCCTGGACAAGATGAAGGAAGAGTTAAGACCCACCATAGAACCTGTTCTTTCTTCTTAGTATCTCATATTGAGACTTTTTTTTCTTTCATTTAATTTCATTTGAAATGACATGGTTGAATAGGAGATTTTCTATGTCACAGTGGCACCTAGGCTATATGAAATGCACTTGCTTAGTGTGAATGTGAGGGCAGGGTCAGGAGTGTAAGGAGACTTCAGCCCCCTGTCAGTCTCAGACTCCAGCTCACTGAGGGCTGCCAGGGAACTCAGGATTTCCTTGCACAGTGGAATGGCTGGTATCTGATCTCTGAGCCCCACAGAGTAGCTATCTTCTCTTCACCTGCAAGTTTACACCCTACCATTTAGTATTTTATCCTGGCAAAACCCCATCATACAGGGCTATGTAAAGTTCAATCTGTCATTGTAACATTGAACATCTCTGGCCCTGCTGTTAGTGGGAAAGGGTCTGTACAACCCCGTGTGTGTGTTTTCAAACTACCAGTCTCAGTGTGAGCTGTCATGATAAAAGTAGGATGACATGTCAGCTTAAAAATGCCTCAGGAATGAAGGCCCTGAAGATAATTTGCAATAGAATAAGCATTTGAGGGTTGCTCTTCGAAACATGAAGAGCTATTTGTTTTTCATACCTCTTCATCTCAGGGATGCAGCTTGACAGGGTAGTGTTTTTTCTTCAAAAACACAACTGGGGAAAAATAATATTGCTGTCAAACTGTTATCTCCTAGGACAGATTAATTTTGACAGATACGTAAAGAAGCTTTCCCATGAATGACTTGCTCTGCACCTTGACTGGAGGGAATAGACACATATCTGCACAGGCCTACTCTGCTCCCTGCAGGGCTGAGCTGCTTCTGACATCTGATGAGGAGTCACCTATGACAGAAATTAATTTAACTAGTGCTTTGTAAGTGCATTGTTACTATTCCTCATTTTTGTGTAATGACTTTTTTGAATGTAAAAATTAGCTCTAACTCCATTCTGGTTGCAATTTGTACAACAGAGCATCCAAATGTAACCAAAATTGTGTGATGCAGGAGACCAAGATGCTCTGCAGAGCTGGTTCTTCTCTGCTCTACTTCTCCCCAGATCAGTTCACAAATACCCTACAAATACAGAAGCCACCTCAAAGGTACTTAACCTGTCTGACACTTGTGTGTCTCAGTGAGGCATGGAGTGTCTGTGACACCCCTGTTTGCACACCCTCATTTCTTCTGTGCCCATTGTATGACATTGTTCTCTCCAGCAATAAAGCAGTGTTTAAGGGGTGTGTGGCTCAGCAAGGCAAACCTGATCGGAGGGGATATCTGCCAGTGAGGAAAGCTGCTCTGCTGGGGGTGCAAAGCGGGGCTGCAGCGATGTGTTGGGTCAGCTTCACTCCTTCCTTTGCCAGGCGATCGATGTTCGGGGTCCTGAAAATGCAGCCAATGCCACCAGATATCATCCAGAGGGTCTTTCAAGGGAATAAGAAATTTTATACTTATCTGTATTTTTGGAAGTTTCTTCTATTTGAAGATGGCCAGAAAATATTTTTGTGATGGGGAATTTTTTTTCTTCATTAAAATGCAGTATCTGGATTCAATTCAAGACAACCATCCTTTTTTCTTGGTGTTATTTTTTTTTTGTTTTGTTTTGTTTTTCCCCATGTACTATGAAGAGTCTTGCAGAAATCATAGACTTTTAGAATGGTTTCGGCTGGAAGGGACATTAAAGATCACAAAGGTCCAACCTCCCCTTGCCATGGGCAGGAACACTTTCCACTAGATGAGGTTGCCCAGAGCCCCATCCAACCTGGCCTTGAACACTTGCAGGGATGAGGCATCCACAGCTTCTCCGGACAGCATGTTCCAGTGCCTCACCACCCTCACAGCAAAGACCTTTCATTCCTCCAGAGCTGCCTTTCCTACACCATCTTCTTAAAGAGCCGTGTAGCAGCCTCAGTGTATCACTGTAATTTAGTTGCCACTGGGTGACAGTGCTTGACTAGACAAGATGCTACACATGACCTACAGTACAGATAAGGAAGCTAACAAGGTACATTTGTAGAGAAGGGAAAAGAAGAAAAATGGAAGGAAATCCTGCATGTTTTCACACTATAGTGGCAATCTCTCATGGTAACCTGAATTAAGCCACACTGTGAGTAAGTACATGAGAAGAGGTATCTTGCAAGCAATTTGCAATCAACAAAAAGAAAAAAGCTTGCCTAGCACACTAATTACAGACAAGGTAATATCTTGCATTTCAGAATACAATATCCTCCTCTCCCAATTCAAGGTATGCCTACTTCTATTTCAAATTAGATAGAGCTTCAGTTTTACAATTTTGTTTTTGCACTTATCAGTTCAATGGTGTTCACAAGTAGGCAAAACTTTCAGTAGGATTTTAAAAGATCCTGGCTGTTTTGTTGCTTTGTACTCATGCTGTTATGGATTCCTCCCTCAAAGACACGCTGCCAGGAAACAACATCTGCAACAAGGTTTCCTATTCTCTACAGACTTTCACCAGAGGTGCAGTGCGGGATAAGGTGGCAAAGCAGTTGGTGCAGTTCCACCCTTCAGCACAATTGCCATCTCAGTTAGCTGATAAACATTCCTCCTCAAAGGAGATCTGCTTCCCAAACTGCTCTTTCGAAATCCTGCCACTCCTTGCACTGCAGAGAACTAGTTGCTAAGAGAGCCAAGATACTAAGTCAGCCTGCTAGTACACCCTGAATGTGTAAAAAGAAAATGCACACCTTGGGGATGATGCTGTGGAGGCCTGGCTTTGCAGAACCCTATCAGCTACCTGTGATCACCAGCTGCCTGCCAGGAACTGGCTGACTGAAGCCTTGCAGGGTATGATTCCAAGAACATTGCTGGATGAGTGGAGGGGTCACAGCAAATTTGGTTTTGTTCAAACACATTACAAGCCAGCAGGCAATAATGTGGCACAATTTTCTAAGAGAAGGCAAATTCTATGTCCTTGAGGCTCAAAAGATAAATATTTCCTGGTAACATTGCTCATTGCAGTCATCTAAAGAATGGTAACATAGAATTAAAAATGAGGTAATGAGGCCTGTGTGTTGAAAGAGGGGACATATTTCTCTCTTTGGGTATAGTTATTTTTTAAAGTGTTAGGAAATTAGGGAACACACAAGAATGGTTGTCATGTTCCCATGGTAAAGCAGTGCCACACAGCAGAGCTGGCCCTGGAATGCTCTCCAGGCTATGAGGTAATCCTTGGGCAGAGGTTTCAGGTTTATATTACATGTCACACCAGCTCTGTTCACCCTTATAGTCAGTTTCCTTACCTGATAGTATCATTCCCATAGCAGCCTACATCCCCTATGCCAAGATCATCGGCCAGCAACAGGACAAAGTTTGGCTGTGTGACGGTGGAAGGCTGTGTGAATGGTGCCAGCAGAACCAGACCAAAAACCAAGGGTGCAACCAGGGGTGACCTGAAACACAGAAGAGGGAAAGAAGCCAGTGACTTGGCCATTCATCACTCCCCCTGCACGTGGCCAGAGACCCTCTGACATGACTTTGGCTGCAGACCAGACCACTCTGTCCAGACACAAAGGATGTGCTAAGTGTTTATCATTTACCAAAACCGATGCAATGAAGAGGAAAATGTTAGGATCATTATTTTAAAATCTCCTTTCCTAATTGTTTCCAAGCTTCCTGTGAGCAGTCTTACATGTAGCAGAAGGCATAAAAATTATTTGCTTCATGGCTTTGGATGTTTATAAAGAGCTGTTCTAGAAAAGCTGAGAAGTGACATCAATTTACTCTGACATCGTTTTTGCTCGAACTGGGATCTTTGGGTTGTGAAAATGTTAATAACAACAGAAAAACCCAAAAATCACATTGTGAGGTAAACAATGCTACTCTTCTATAACACAGTATTACATCATTATTAAGCTTCACTCACTTTAGATCTAAGTATGATACAACAGTAACCCATGACTTTTTTCTTACCAATGAGATGTTAGTTGCCAAATCATTTCTGCATTTGGAGCGTTCAAATCCTGCAAAACCAAGAGTACTTTGTCACAGTTACATATTCCTAGTAGTAAATGCAATAAAAAATAGATGAAAAACTTACTCAAAGCCTGTTGACATCCTGTTTTATTTACTCCAGTGCACCTCAGATCAGACCCTAAATGAAGAAGAGTAAAGGCATTACTGTTATTTTTATTGCTAGCCCTTCACTTATTAGAGGGATTTTTCTTTTTGTCTAAAAAAGTTTCTCTCAAAATTGCAAAATAATTCTATTTTCTAACATGAATCATCTATATAAAAATACTTATTGTTCAGAGAGGAAATAAATGTGTTTTAAAGTCCAGTCTTCAATATAATTTATTTGTCTATAATCATAGACAGAAGCAGCATTGTTCTTTTTCACATAATGTTCTAAGTTTTCTTTCAGATTTGTAAGAGGTATTTTTAGTTGTAGAAATTCTAGTGATCTTTTTCCAACAATTACAATTTCTTGGAAGAATTCTTGACCTCTTGTTATTCATATCTGAGAATGAAGAGGCTTCTCTGGGGCTTTTTCTTTCACTGTCAGGACAGTGAGACAAACTATTTGAAGACTTTGAAGTAGGGGCTGAATGAGCTTCTTTCTAAGCTTTAAAATGGACTTTTTTGAAATTTATCCCATGCCTGGCTGAACTGTCCCAAGCATCTCAATTTTATGGATTATGTTTGTTTCATATTTATTTTTTGTTTTCCAGAAGTGAGGTATTAAGCAGTTTGGTTAATATTCATAGTTCTTGCATTTTATCCATCAACACTATGAGCTTCAATGGAAAAAATTAGATTTCTGTGCTTAAAATAATGGCATCCAAACATTTGCTTACAAGCACCAGAGCTGATGCAGCATTGCTATCTAGAGATACTCAGTTTCCTGCATTTGAGTTTGTGCTTTTGCTGCATCCTAAGTAGTTATAGAAAAGGTACAAGAGAACATTTCAGCCATCTCTAACATTTACATCCTAGGAGCCTCCTAAACAGTTGAAGTAAAAGGGAGTTGGAAATAATCAGATTTAGTTGTGCAGTTGGTTGTCACTAACTGCCTGTGTTTCACAGTTGAGAAACAGATTTAAAGCACAGCCTGGATCTCGAGGCTGAGCTTCCCAGAAACTGCCTGCAAAATAGCAGGCAATATGCAGAAAACAGCTGCTGGTTTATTATACTGACTGGTATTATCCCTGTCAAGTCATTTCCTCAGTGAAAGGTGATGGGAGTCCAGGAAGAGAAACTGCAAGCAAACAGTCCCCTCTACTATCTGAACTGAACTAGGCTTAAAGCAAAACTCTTTCCTCCCTCTCCCATTGTTGATCCCTCCTCAAAGTAATTTAGTTTTTGTCTCTTCATCTATTTTAATAATCCTGGGCTTTAATCCAAGCTTTAATAATAGCTTGCATATCTTTCATGTACTATAAATGGTTTTCCTGTATTGATTCAAAGTTTATAATCAGGCTTTACCTTTCCAACAAAATATTACAAAATATAAAAAGTCCCATGAGAGAAAATATACATATTTTTAATCATACTCGTATACACTCTTCTTGAAAACAGTACACATTTGTGGCTTCAATTTGGCAACACTCAGTGAAAAGTCACAAGGTTAATACCACTCAATTCAGTACTGTTCAGTCTGTGAAAATTTCTTCTAAAAACTACTCTTTTGTAGACTTGAAACAGATAAAAGAACACCCAGACTTGTAAACACATAGACTCTAGCTCTCACTTTGTACATAGTCTTGTATGAGAACAATGTTGTTGTAAAGGGAAAAATATTTGAACAACTTCCTTGAGATATTTTTATCTACAGAAGGAAAAAAAATCCAAATAGCTATTAACATTGTCCTGTGTACTTCCCGACATAGCAAGAGAGGAATACAGTACCTGGTCAAGTTATGCTCAAAGCAGGCAGCTGAAAGACTGGTGATTTAAAACTATTCCAAACTTTTTCAGCACAAGGACTGCTCCCACTGCGCAGTGTTTCTGAAGGCAGCCCTGAAACGTGCCCTAGCTGCATGGCCCACAGCTCACCACAGGAAAAGCATGTTATTCCAGAGCTTCCAAGCAGCTGGATGTTCTGGCTTGTCATGGAGCCTTCAAGCTGCACTTCCCCCTGCTGTTGACACAGCTCTGACATTCACGCAGGGGGCGAGGGTCTGGCTGGGGAGCAACACAGACGCAGCTAAAATGCTTTCTGGCTAACCACCAGTCTCTCAAGGGACAGGAATGATCTCCTTCAAGTCTGAGACACTCCGTGAAAGGTACTATAAATAACACTTCCCAATAAACCTCTCCTAACTTCCACCAAGGAAAAGAGACTATCGCTGTACTTACAGAGCAGCAGTCCTTTGTTGTAGAAATAGAAATTGAGCTCATTTCTTCACTTTATGGCAATCCTGAGTGCATGCTGCAGTGAGGTGCTTGCCTCTGCTGGGAGAAATAGCTCTAGGGTGGGGAGGAAATGCCGGTAAGAGGCTTGAATTTTCTTTTTCAGAAAATGAGTCATTCAGCTTCGGTTCTGAGTGCTGCCTGTTTCCTAGCCATCGCTCAAAGGGACAAATTCAGGTTACATGCTGGCTAATGCTTTCTTGATTTTTTTCTTATGTGAGTCCTCTCGTATTGAGTGTTTTGGGACAGCATGAGGCATGACCCAACATGATCTTGCTTTAATAACAGAGAGTTTCCTGCATTTTCCTGTCTTATGAGAGAAGAGAGATGTTGTGGTGAGATGGTGGTATGTAATTGCAGTGCTCAGGGCTGGAATGCTAGTGGAATACCTCTGAGGCAAATTACAGCACCATAGGCAATCCTTTCCCTGTTCCCTCCCACCACAACATTCGCATGCTGGAGTGGTTATACAGCCAACATGCACAGAAGAAGTGATGTGTCTGGTTTTGCTTCTCTCAGGGTCTGCTTTCTGATTCCCACCTGCATTACAGAATCCCAGTCTGTTACCTCTCTAGTCTTTAGCACTTCAGAGATTCATTAAGGTGTACAGGATTCCTTGTTGTCTGATGCCCTCTACTGCTGCATATTGTCTAAATAAACCCCACCTTCCTAGTTGCTTCTGGGTTTTTCTCTCCAGGTTGCAATCAATCCCTGCAGGGCCCTGCTGACTGAGAGAGCCTTTTTTGCAGCTGGGGCCATCTCCACAGCTCTCATATCCTTGTGTTTTTTTCTAGAACTTCTTGCAAATTCTACAGAGTATGTAACAGAGAACCACAAACTATAACTGCTATGTTATTTACTAAATTTAGAATACAGGAGAAAATTGAATGCATGTCTGCACTTACACCACAGGAATGTGCCTTTGCTTTCTTTTACACAACCCTCTTTAAACACAGAGAGAGCCAGAACAGTTTGCTGCTCTAAGTAGCACCTGTTGAGGTCTGGCTACTGGGAATTGCCACTGGGCACACATATGGTGTTATAAAGTTAAAGGGAGTTGTGCTTGTGGTCTAAAGATTTTCAGAGTGACAACTTTTCCCATTTTGGTGTTTGATCTTTGAGGGAAGGAAAAATGAATCCCCTCTCACTGATGCTACTTAAAGGTGACATTTTTCAAAGGTCTAGGCAAAGCTAATTCTGTTCCCAGCCAATGCACTGAATATGCACTAGCTGGTTTTCTGTGGGGAGATCTTTAAAAAGTCTGTATTTTTTTCTCAATGTGGAATGAATTTCGAATTTTGCAGAAGCTTTGCACACTCCTGTCCTTTTTCCTTAGTTTTCTTTATTGAGTACTGGAGGCAGTAACACTCCGTGATGCTATTAAAGCGCTCCAACCTCTAAGAGCTGAAGGCCCAAGGTAGTGGGGTTTGATATAGCATATGATGATTAACGGGCTCCCTCTAGTGACTCCTATCTTTTCTTTGTTTCAGAGTACAGTGGATGCATACCCACCTTTCTAAGAGTCATTGTACAATGATGCCGTGATGTTATTTCTTGGAACTCTGATTTACACTAGGTTTTCAATGCCTGGATGCCCAGGAGCAATTGCAAAGCCTTGCCTGTCTCCTGGAGCACACAATACAGGTTTGCAACACTGGAAAGAAGCTTAGCTCGTGTTCCAGGACTGCTCTGCAATGTGAGCCAAACTGCAGGAGGTGGGGGTGAGTGGGAGAGGTGCTTCAAAAGTGCTCTCCTGGTCTGGAGTAAAGCAGTAATTCAGATGCCCCAATTCCTGTCTAAGGCTTGACCTATAGCTGGTAAGTAGTGTAATTAATATACTTAGAAGGCTATAATGCAATTAATTGTCCACATGGTTTCCAGTAGGAGACATAATCCAGTGCTGTTTCCTCTTGCACCACAGAATGGGTTCATATCACCTGGGTTTCACTACAAAAATTAACTGTTCACATCTAAGCTTGCCCTCCCGACTCTATGATCAATCTGTGAGAGACAGACTCATTGAGGGCAGTCCAGCTGTCCTGTAATGCTATTCTAGTAGGAGATGAAACATCCTTTGAAGGTTCCAGTCTATCTTTAATGCCTGTACAGAAAGAATTTGTATGGTTTTATATTCAAGATAGATTGGAATTGGTTAAGCCGCACTGTTGGTCATTCTAGCAAGAGATCAAACAAATGAATACTACCATTCAAAAAAAAAATACGAAAGCTATTTTTATTAGAGCATTTCCAATAATGTCCTGAAAGGTGAGTTTTTATTTTTTAAGTTTAAGGAAAACCATCTGATATGAATGAAATAATCCTACAATTTTAACAATGGAGATGCCTTTAATTTAATTTCTAAAACCTGCATACTTTTTATTCTCTTCCTATTGAAGCTGTAAAAATGAAGCATTTAGTTATATTTTCAAGTGTAATGGAAAAAAGCATAACCTAAAATGCCAGAAGAATAGAAAGTTAACCTTTGGAGGAAGATATGCTCTTTATTACATTCTTGGTGTGTTTTTCTTAAGACATCCAACTTCAAGGCATAAAAAGGCAGTGACACATACATGTTATCATACATGAGGTCAAGGAGGTCCCAGAAAGCCCCATGTGAGTACTTTGAGAAACCTCACTGTTTTTTTCTGCAGCACTCATGGGGTCTTACAGCAAATCCTGTGTTCACTTTTGGGCCCCTCATGACAAGAAAGACATTGGGGTGTTGGACCATGGCCAGAGGAGGGCAACAATGCTGGTGGTGGATCTGGAGCAAAGCCTGATGAGGAGCAGCTAAGGGGCTTGGGGTGATTTGTTTCAAGAAAAGGAAGCTCAGGGAAGACCTTGTTGCTCTTTACAACTACCTGAAGGAGACTGTAGCAAGGCAAGAGTACTTGGTCTTCTCCCAGGCATCAAGCTAAATTATCATAGAAAATGCTGAAAATGCTTCAAGTGGTGACAGGGGAAGTTTAAATTAAATATTAGGAAAATTTTCTTCTTAGCAAGAGTTGTCAAGTATTGGAGCAGGCTGCCCAGGGAAATGGTTGGGTCACCACCCCTGCAGGTATTTAAAAGACACATAAATGTGACACCTGGGGACATGGTTTAGTGGTGGATTTGGCAGGCTGGGTTAACACTTAGGCTGAGATGGTCTTAGAGGTCTTTTCCAGCCTAAAAATTAATGTGATTTTATGTTTGAGTGAGAATGTGTGAGTCCCAATATAAAAAAAATACTAAAAATAGTTAAGGGTGTAGAGAATGTGGACATGAGGTTTCTTTGGAATGAGGCTTGAGCTATCCTAAACTGGGCCTCAAGCTTTGGGCCTGTGGGAGTTGAGAAACCTTAGTGGCGCAGTTAGAAATTAGATTAAGGTGGGTGAATTTTTTAGATAGGATAGTTAGGGTGGATTTATGGTAGCTACCTTTAATTGAGATTGTTTTGCATTCTTTTAACTCTCTGTACCAATTAGCGTCTACCTGTAACTGTAAACTATCTCAACTGTATTTAACCAGACATTTCGAGGAATAAAGGGGAGAACACTTGATGTAACCATATTGGTTGTTAGTCTGTGTTGCTCTGTCCCAGCTTCCAGGATTAATTAGTAACCCTGGCTTCATAAGGGTTTCTAGAATTTACATGAAACAGAGTTTGCTGGGAAACACTCTTCCTCTGATATTTTACTATTCAAAGACAAGGAGATCAGTTTTGGGAGAAACAAAGCCCATCACAAGTCCAATCTACTTAAGAAATTATGATTCCCAGTGATAAAAAATATGTGTCTACTACCAGATATGTATTGTTCCTCATTCACATAGTGTAAATATGTTCTCTGTTAGCCACTGGTAGCTGTACCAGTCCAAGCATTTGGAGATTGAGAGATCTGTGAATTTCCTTGAAATAAATATTTTTCCTGAATTACACTTTGGTTGAATGAATAAATTGTAGAAAAGGTTTTTATTATAGTGTTGAAAGATAAAGCAACTCATACCAAAAGTATCTTAACCCTTCACCAGCAACTGAGAGAGGTTCAGAATCACCACAGCAAAGTGCTAGGACAGACACAGGTAGACACAGAAGAGTGAGGTTCACAGCACTCAGCAGTAAACATCAAGCTTTCTCATTGGCATTACCATAAATTTGGGAACTATCAAACAGGATTTTGGCTCTTATCTGTATCATTGCTTTCGGAATTCAAGTAAGGCTTTCACCATTCATCATTGTAAACTTTGTCCTCACATGCACAGCTAAATCTTTCCTTCAGCTGTGAGGGACTGTCTTGTGTTTGCCCCTGGGAAGGGGATGCAGCTGGGCCCTGGAAGCAAGCCCAAGGGTGGCAGGCCTGAGTGAGGGCTGAAATCAGCAGCCCAGCTGAGGTGCATGTGTACCAATGCATGGGTAACAAACAAGAAGAGCTGGAGGCCATGGTGCAACAGTAGAGCTATGATGTAGTCACTGTCACAGAAACGTGCTGGGATGACTCACAGAGCTGGAGTGCTGCACTGGATGGCTACAAGCTCTTCAGAAGAGACAGGAAAGGGAGAAGAGGTGGAGAGGTGGTCTTTTGTATTAGGGAGGCTTTTGATGCCATTGGTATTGAAACTAATGATGATGAGGTTTAATGCCTATGGGTAAGAATTAAGGGGAAGACCAACAAGGTCCACCCAACCAGGAAGAAGGACAACCTATTCTACTGGCAGCTGGAGAATGTTTCAGGATCACCAGCCCTTGTTCTTGTAGGTGACTTGAACCTACCAGACATCTGCTGGGAAGTTAATACAGCAGTAAAGAGGCAGAGCAGGAAATTTTTAGAGTGTGTAGAGGACAACTTTCTTTCACAGCTGGTGACTGAGCCCACCAGGGGAGGGACTATGCTAGACCTGTTGTTTGCAAATAGAGATGGGCTGGTGGGAGATGTGGTGTTGGGAGGTCGCTTGGGGCACAATGATCATTAAATTATAGAGTTCTTGATATTTGGTGAAATCAGGAGGAACACCAATAAGACTTTTACATTTTCAGGGTGCAGACTTTGGCCTATTCAGATTTACTCAGAGAGTTCCTAGGGAAGCAGCCCTTAAAAACAAAGGAGTTCAGGAAAGGTGGGTGTGCTTCAAAGTCAGAGATCTTGAGGGCATGGGAGCAGACTGTCCCTGTGTGCTGAAAGATGAGTCAACGAGGCAAATGTCCAGCCTGGATGGGCAATGAGGTTTTGAAGGAACTCAGGAATAAAAAGAGGATGTATCATCTTTGGAAGGAGGGCCAGATCTCTCAGGAAGTATTTAAGGGGGTTGCTAGGGCATGTAGGAAAAAGAATTAGAGAGGCCAAAGCTCAGTTTGAACTTAATTTGGCAACTTTTGTAAAGGATAATAAAAAATGTTTTTACTAATATATTAACTGCAAAAGGGAGGGTTTTTTCTCCTTTGTTATCTACTGAATGTGGGAGGGAACTTAGTAACTGCAGATGAGGAGAAGGTAGAGGTGCTTAATACCTTCTTTGCCTCAGTCTTTAGTGGAAAGACGGTTTGTCCTCAGGACAATTGTCCTCCTGGGCTGGTAGATGCTGTCAGGGAGCAAAATGGTGCTCCCATTATACAGGAGGAGGCAGTCAGGGAACTGCTGAACTGCTTGGATATTCATAAATCTATGGGCCCAGATGGGTGATGAGGGAGCTGGCAGATGAGCTTGTGGAGCCACTCTCCATCATTTACCTACAGTCCAGGCTCACTGGTGAGATTCCAGAATACTGGAAGCTGGCCAATGTGACTCCCATGTGGGAAGGAGGATCCTGGTAATTATAGGCCAGTTAGCCTGACCTCAGTACCCTGTAAGATAATGGAGCATTTTATATTGAGTGCCATCATGCAGCACTTACAGGATGGCCAGGGTATCAGATCCAGCCAACACGGGTTTAGGAAGGGCAGGTCATGTTTGACCAACCTGGCCTCCTTTTATGACCAGGTGATCCCCCCTGGTGGAGGAGGGAAAGGCTGTGGATGTTGTGTACCTGGACTTCAGCAAGGCCTTTGGCACTGTCTCCCACAGCACACTCCTAGATAAGCTGGCAGCCCATGGCTTGCACAGGAGCACTCTGTGCTGGGTTAGGAACTGGCTGCATGGCCGGGCCCAGAGAGTGGTGGTGAATGGTGCTGCATCCAGCTGGCAGCCAGTCACCAGTGGTGTCCCTCAGGGGTCTGTGCTGGGGCCAGCTCTGTTCAATATTTTTATTGATGACATGGATGAGGATTTAGAGTCTTTCATTAGTAAATTTGCAAGTGACACTAAGCTGGGAGCGTGTGTCAATCTGTTGGAAGGGAGGAGGGCTCTGCAGAGAGGTTGGATGGATGGGCAGAGTCCAATAAGATTAAGTTTAATAAGTCCAAGTCCTTCATTTTGGCCACAATAACCCCCTGCAGTGCTACAGGCTGGACAGGTGGGGCTGGGCAGTGCCCAGGCAGAAAGGGACCTGGGGGTGCTGGTGACAGCAGCTGAACATGAGCCAGCAGTGTGCCCTGGTGGCCAAGAAAGCCAATGGCCCCTGGCCTGGATCAGGAATAGTGGGGCCAGCAGGAGCAGGGAGGTCATTCTTCCCTTGTCCTTGGCACTGGTGAGGACATACCTCGAGTGCTGTGTCCAGTTCTGGGTCCCTCAGTTTAGGAGGGACGTTGAGATGCTTGAGCTCATCCAGAGGAGGTGAGGAGCTGGGAACACAAACTCTGTGAGGAACCACTGAGGGAGCTGGGGTTGTTTAGCCTGGAGAAAAGGAGACTCGGGAGTGACCTCATCACTCTCTACAACTTCCTGAAAGGTGGCTGTGGTCATATGGGGCTGTTCTCTTTCTGCAGGCAGCAACTGACAGAATGAGAGGACACAGTCTCAAGCTGCACCAAGGGAAATAAAGGTTGGATATTTGGAACAAGGTTGTTTGTGGAAAGAGTGATAAAGTACTGGAATGGTCTGCCCAGGGAAGTGGTGGAGTCACCATCCCTGGATGTATTTAAAAAAAGACTGGATGTGGCACTTGATGCCATGGTTTAGTTGAGATGTTAGGGCATGGGTTGGACTTGATGATCTTGAAGGTCTCTTCCAACCTGGTAATTCTGTGATTCTGAGACAGGCCATTTAGCTGCCCTGGAGTATACATGTTGGCAGAATATTTGACATGAAGAAGATTTACCCATGGTGATTCAAAAGCCTACAGACTCTGATACTGTTTTGGCTGCCTAAATAGCTCTGTGAAGTTAGAATGAATCGTGTTTTTGTGGCTTCCAGTACTTTGGTAACATGTTCAGTTTTCCTAGTGCTTCTGTATCTCTCTGCCCAGGAGTGCACTAAAAGTGTTTTTTGGACTCGCCCGGCCAGTTCAGAGAGTGTGCAGATGAAATTCCCAATGGCCTGTGCAGAGGCAGTGAGTCTGCTCCCAGGACAGCTTTTGCTGATGGGTGAGTGAGTAGGGGAAGTTAGGTCTGTGTCTATGGGTTGAATAAATGCATGACAGCTCAGCTGAATGCTGATGATCTCAGTTTAGCAGGAAAAAGAATTTTGTAATAGGATTAAGGAGAAGGTTCTGCTTGTCTTGAGCAGGCGCAAATAGACAGACACAGGGGCAGAACTTACCACTGCCACTGCTGAAGATACCCCCAAGCTGTACTTGAGACCTGAATCTTTCTTGCTAAGCAGAAGAAAAGGCCCTATTTATATGCAACATCAAGGTAAAGCAGTATTATAACTGTGATTGGGGTTTTTGATTTTGTCCAGAAGGAGAAAAAACTAAATTAATAAAATTAAATTTTAAAAAATGGAAAGAGAAAGAAAAAGAGAGTAATTATTGCACCTGTGGAGTTGGTCAATATTTAAAAGTAATTGAGAGATTCAAATAAATTAATTTTCATTTATGAACTATTGTACAAATTGTTGAGAGTACTTGCATGCTTCTCCTCTTTACAAAACATCCTGGTTAATGTCAGCTGGTACAGCCTGTCTCTGCAAGAGAGGTGGTCCATCCCTCTAACCATCTTGGTGTCCCTCCTCCAGGCTCACTCCAACATGTCCATGTCCTTCCTGTGCTGGGGCCCCCAGAGCTGGATGCAGCACTGCAGCTGGGGTGTCACCAGAGCAGAGGGGCAGAATCCCCTTCCTCACCCTGCTGCTTTTGATGCAGCTCAGGATATGTTTGGCTTTCTGGGCTGCAAGTGCATATTGATGGCTCTAGTCCAGCCTCTCACCCACCACCACTCCCAAGTCCTTTTCAGCCAGGCTGCTCTTGATCTGTTTATCCCCTTAAATGCCAAGTTACAAATCATGCCATGAAGACTATCCTCTTTCATTTGTTTTTATATGCCATTATCTGCTTATTCTAAATTTGGATAGCTACATTGTATGAGGTGTTAACTTGAGTGTCTTTTAGTCACAGAGGAAAAAAAAGGTAATTTTCAGTATGATTCACCTCAGCCATTAATCATTTACATAAGTAAAAGTCAAACTGACACAGAAGTGCCTGTTTCTCCCCATGAGGTAACCAGATAGTTACCCCAGGTAACTAACCAAATAGTTACCTCAAAACATGGAGGCCTCCTCATGGCAGGTGCTGATGTCTTCATGAAGTCAGAAGAACCTTGTCCTGAGTGTTTAAAGAAAGTCAGTATGATCTCCTATATTCATAAACATTAGGGTAAGAAAATTGAGCAATAAAGCACTGTTGAGCCACAATGTTGCTTGATGTTGTCATTCTGCCTGGCTCTTCTGCATGGACCAGAAGTTTGTGCATCCCAAGGGATCAGTTTTAGTAGAATTCCTTTGTGAAGAGAACTAATGAATATATATAAGCAATCACCATCTCCAAAGAAGCAAATATTTGAGCAGACTAAAACAACATATCAGCTCTAAAGCTGTGAATTAGAGCATAGGATCAAAGGGATGGGGTTTGCATTATTCCCAGTTTAAAAGAAAAGAGGTTTTCAGCTAAAATGAAAGGTGTATTAGAAACTAATGAATATGTGTAGCTGCAGGCACTCAAGTAATGACTTCAAAGAGGTAAGATACTTATGGCAATACAAGGACTTTTATTTTCTTCCTGTCTCTATGATATTAAATCAAGGTGAGGAAATTGATTAATAGAAAACTTCTCAGAGCACTGGCTTCTAAATTACAGAAAAAAAATATTCTTCTTTCAAACCTTGTTTTTCAACCTGGTTAGCAAGAAAAACCAAAATAAAGCATTTGGCTATTCAGAGGTTGGAGAAGGATCCATTCATGATGGGAAATTATGGGTGAATAAATTATAATTTCTCATACCAGGCTGAGCTTACATATACATTGAGAGTGTAGACTCAGGTATGTAAACAGAGGGAAAAGAGAATTAATAACATTAATAATAAATATTTTTGTGTTTTGGTGTGATTCTTGGGACTGTCCTGAGCAGGACCAGGAGTTGAATTTTGATGATCCTTGCAAGTCCCTTCAAACTTGGGAGATTTCATGATTATTCATAGAACTAACTCATAATTAATCACAAAATCTGGCAGAAAAGCTTATTTCTGGTGCTCCAGAAAATTTTTGTTATTTTTTCTCTTTTCCTTTCTGTTTTTTCTCATTTTGTTTTTTTCTCACTTTCCAATTGTAGTGTCAGCAGTGATGCACTAGGTTTAAAGGGGAGAGGAATTTTCCTTAGCAGCTCGCTCTGTGCTGAGACGGGAAGCGGCGGGAGCTGCTGCTCGGTGCGTGTGCGCTGCTGCCCTCCGCTGGGGACAGGCCGGTGTGTACGAGATTCCAGCTCTCGGGAATGGTGATGATGATGATGACTGTGTAAGGATGTCCAACAAAAACTAACGATGGAGACAGTAAAATTATATGCTTCCCCCCCCTCCCCCCTTTAATTTTTTTTTTTCTTTTTGGCACGTGCTGAGTATCGTAATGATAAATGCAAGAGAGTACAGAGATAAATAAAGCTGGACAAAAGGATTCTGGATAGAACAAGTGAAGAAAGAAAGAAAATAAGTGATGATAAAAATAACAGACTACATGCTTCTCCTGTTTCCACTGCTCACTGCATACACTGTTGGTGGAAGATGTATTTCTGGCAGCCTAAGAGGTAGGGAAATGTACCATCATCCTTTTACAGACACAGAATGTCAGACTCAACATCATTTCTCATCAGCTTGCTCTGCTTGTTTGCATCAGCCCTGACTCACTTCCAGTGTAGCAGCCCAACAGAGCATCATCAATATTATTTTACTGATTTACATGGTTATTTTACAGGTTGAGCACTGGTAATTCTGACTGGTATTTGTGACTGATAATAGAGACGTAAGTACAACCCATCATGAACTTCCTCTCAAAAAAATTACCAGTTATGATTAAATGCCAGAATAACACAGGACTGAAAGGTTCCATGGAGCAATGGAGCCAGTGGGGGAAGACAGGCAGGAGCAGCAGTCTTCTTGCTGTTGTCTCATCTTCACTCATCCCTTCCACACAGCCTCATCTCAGTTACCTCTTCTGCTTGCCAGCACATTCACCCCATCCACTCACTTTGCTCATTTATCCCCCTCTTGGGCTGGTGGGGAGATGGAAAATCTACTCTTTGAAGGAAAGAAAAAAAAATTCCGAAGCCAGGGATACTAATTAATCCTGGAAGCTGGGACAGAGCAACACAGACTAACAACCAATATGGTTACATCAAGCGTTCTCCCCTTTATTCCTCCAAATGTCTGGTTAAATACAGTTGAGCTAGTTTACAGTTACAGGTAGACGCTAATTGGTACAGAGAGTTAAAAGAATGCAAAACAATCTCAATTAAAGGTAGCTACCATAAATCCACCCTAACTATCCTATCTAAAAAATGCACCCACCTTAATCTAATTTCTAACTGCGCCACTAAGGCTTCTCAACTCTCACAGGCCCAAAGCTTAAGGCCCAGTTTAGGATAGCTCAAGCCTCATTCCAAAGAAACCTCATGTCCACATTCTGTAAAAAAAATCCACAGTGTTTATTGCAAAACAAACTCATTTAGCTTTTCAAATCCCTGTCATCCTTCTGACTTTCCTGTTCCAAGGATGAACAAAGCTAGGTAAGAAATCCCATGATAGCAGTTTGCCACCAGAGTGCTTATCTACTCTCTTCTGGCAAAACTTTCCCCCTTACTCTTCCCCCTTTAAAAATGGTAGGTCTGCTTTCCAGTGGTACCAGGAATTATGAAGTGGCTGTTTCTGAGTTCCCTTAATGTCAAGAGAAACACTTTCTAAGCACAGGTAGAACTGTCACCAACCCTTCCACAGGTCTACATGAAGTAATTTCTATGAGGTTCCTGGGGTGTGAAGCTTCTCCTTTTAATGGAAAAAATAGAAACAGGCCTCTGGATATCCTGTATCCAACCTCCACCAAATGTTCCTATGCAAAGGTAAAGGAAGGTGGGCCTAAGTTTTCTTTGTAATCTCAGTCCTACTCCCTGTAGCAGAAGTTACTTTACATACACTCATACCACCCTTCCCATTAAGATCCCCATCACATTCAATGTACACGATGTCCAGTACCCAAGCAATGATTTAAGAACTTTTCCTCAGACTTTTTCTCTTGGCTGACTGCACACTTCTAACTATGTTTGCTTCCAGATCAGAATTTATTTCCCCTGAGTCTTTTTCAAAATATTTGTGGCTGCAGAATTCAGAATTCTAGCAGAAATATACCACCCTCCATGTATTCAAAGCATGCTCCTGCTAATTTCAGTTGCAGCTGTGTGTTTCAACACTTCTGCAAATGAGACCACAAGGGCATCAGTCGGTCAGACAGAGAATGAGGAACAGTCACTCAGTGACCACCTGTGAAAAATCTCATTTAAGGAACTCTACAGCAGAGGCTAGGGCAGTCTGGAAATTTTCAGACAAAACAGAGCTTTGTCAAAACCACAGTTTGTGGAGCCCAGCATATTCTCCTTGAAATATTTCAGACTGAACAAACTGCTATGAAATTGAAAATTATGTCTGGGGGGAACTCAACTTAGACTTCCCTGGCTGCTGAGCCAGGGAAATTGAAAGTGGAAGTCTCCAGATTCAAAGGAGCTCATCAAGACTCATCCCTAGGCTGAGAAGCTTTGGCAAGCAAGTACCCTGAGTACAGTGGGGAAGGAGAACTCACATACGTGTTGAGATATCCTACAGCCATTAGAATAACTGACATTCATCAGGACTAGAGATAGGATCATGTAGATTGGCCAAAAAAAGTTTTTGTAGAAATTGTTTTAAGTCAAAACTGAAACAATTCTAGCCTTAAAAGAAGAAAAAAAAATCAACATCTGTGGAAAATAAACATGACTTTTCAGCCAGCTCTCACTGACAGAAAGGGAATGAAATTCTAATTTAAACAGGACACTGTAATTTCTCTTCTTTCATGTCCTGCCTCATTAACTACTTCCTTTCAACATTTCTGAAATATATTTCTGGCCTTCAGCTTAAAACACTTTCTATTAATATCCCATTTCCCACAGGATGAAGTATCTTCCTTCTATCTACTGAGTGAACTGGGGAAGGGGGGCAGGAAAATAAGTCCAAGGAAACTTGCAAGAGAGTGAATGCAGGTTATTACTTGGCCACATGGTTTGATTCAATTTACACTCTTAGGTTTGAGGTCATGCCGTACCTGATGACTACTAGCAGCTTGCTGTGCTTAACTGGAACCTGCCCTGCTCAGTACATAAATGTTTGCTGATCCTGCTGAAACACACACTGAGGAACCTCTGTTTCATTTGCACTCAGGAAATGAACACCCTTCCTCCCCCAGCAGGACCGTTTCTGACCCACCAGTTCCAGTCCTTTCTCTGCCTCTCACACCTCCTGCTTTCTTATCAGAGAATCAGCCAGGGGAAAGGGATCATTTAGGAGGCCTATGCTTCATCCTGCTAAAAGAAGGATCAACACTGAATTCAGACTATGTTGCTCAGGGATTTATCCAATAAAGTTTTGGGAATCTGTGAACAACCTGCTGCGGTGGCTGACTGCACTCTCCATGGTCTGACTCTTCACTTCCTGCTCAGATTTTGGCTAACACATGGCTCATGCTGTATGTTATCCCCTGATGTATGCTGGGGCAGTGCTGCTTGGTCAGCCTTAAAAGAAGATGCTCGACACATTGGCCAGAAAGGGCTAAAAGTCCTTATGCCATTGACACCTGCAGCCTGCTGTCCCCTGCAGTTATCATCCTAGCCTGTTGTTTGTCTGGAAATCTCTTCAAAACCTGCTGACTCCTCAAGATGGTGTAGACCAAATGTCCAAGCTGGAAGGTGTCAGCTTACCCAAACAGTTTTTAAAGTGGATGCAGCAGCAGCTGGATTGCTGAGGCTTTCATGCTTCACAGTGTGACACCTGTGCCATGACTGAGGAGGATGAACAAGAGCTCTCCCCAGCAGCTATGATTTGCTCATAGGTGCATGAGTTATGAGTTGTGAGCTATGAATAAGAGAGCTTGTGAATTAGAAATCAATCAATCAGATCCCAGCTAGGGTGTCTCCAGTTCCTGCTGTCCAGCTCCAAGTCTGATTTGTTTTCCCCATCACTGCTGGGATCTCTATGTAACCTGCAAACTCCATGAGAGTCTTTCTACATCAAATATTCAGCTTCCCTCTTCCCTGCATTTACATCAGCTTGCTTCTCACTGCTGTTTGGACTGACCTTGAGAAACTGATGTAATCCAGACAAAAAACTGCTGGGAACATTTCCCTCTTCTTTTTTGAGAGTTCCATAGAGATAGAATATGCTTAACATGAGAAAGCATAAAATATTCTTCAAAAGCATATGCCCTGTGAGAGTCCAGAAGAAAGAGAGGAAGGAAGAAAGAAAACCATTTTTAAAACAAAGCAAATCCCACATTACGCACATTTCTTCTTTCAAAGCAAATTTCTAGCCCTTTCAAAAAAAAAAAAAAAGTAGCCAAGTTTTTAAAATAATTCAAAGAATGCTTTTTTTCCTAACCTCATCTTTAGAAGAGTAGAACTTTGAAGGCTAAAGATAACCCAAGATTGTTCAACCTAAGACACAAACCAGAGATACAGAAACTGTCAGCTCCAGGAACATAATTTTGGCAAAACTGTGGTACCTCTGAAACAGAAGGAAATGAAAAGTCTTAAATTGGCAAATTCTGAGCAATTTGAGAAACAGACATAGGAAAATCATGTAATGAATAAACTCAGTATGTTGGCAGGGTGTGTGACTGCACAGTATATAAAAGAGATGAGATGCACATTACATAAAATACATTACATTCAAAGCAGCTATATATCTGTAGACTGGACATCATTAAAAAGGAAAGAATGATACAACTTCACACTTTCTGTTAAAATGTATTGGAAAGAAAAAATCCCTTATATTTGCCACACTGCTGCTTAACACCACATGAAAAAGAACCAGAGTATCCACACAGTTTGTTTCATTTGCAGAAACCTGTCTTAAATGCTAAATATCCTTGATAAAAATATAGAATATTGTATAAAGCAACTAGATACTATTTTTTGCCTACTACACTTATTTAAATACCTCTCAAATGCAGAATGCTTCACTAACTCCCACTCACTGAAGTATATGTGTGATGGTGGTCTGGATGCACTTTGCTACCTTCTGTATCACCAGCTTGTTAGCAGAATGATCAGGGCTGAACCATTCTCCTTCTCTTTATGCTTCGATCAGAAAACGCTGATCTGTTAAAATCCAACTTTGTGCAGAAGCAGGTTAATTTTGAGAAGACAAATTTTCTCATGAAGCCAGTAAAAAGCTAATCTGACAGCAACAAAACTGCCAGATTTATCAGTAGAAATATCTGAACAGTCTGTCAAATTGCACTCTGCACTCATGTGGGAGTTCTCATGGTTCACAGAAGCATGGTTCATGTTTTCTATGAAGAAACTTGAAGCTCAGTTTCATCCATCTAAGGAAGGGAATGTCTTTGAAAATTTTTCTTTCAGGAGACAGGAGTTTTCCTCCAAGCCAAATCATGCACCACACCCTTTCCAAACTTCTGCACTTCGCACATTTGTCAGCAGCAGAAGGAAGAAATACAACCAGGGAAATGCCTTAAGCTAAGCACACACAAGCCCACCAAAACCACTGGGGAAGTTTACACAATAAAAGTAAAATTTGCAAGTTTAGAAACCAAGTCTCTGGGAAAGCAACAGTAACAACATAATTTTTCCTATAATCAGACAACGCTAAAATCAACAAACTTCTGGTGAGAGATTCTGGGCACCATTAATGTATTTCAGTAGTAAGAGAAAACTCGCTTCATGCTAGCAGCTGTTTTACCTACATGCAGCATTATACAGCTTGGTTAAATGGAGGGCTCCTGAAGAAAATTTAAAATGCCTTTCTCGCATTTTAAGACTTGCAGATATTTTGAAACTGTAGTTAAGCCTCATAAAAATCCCAGCGTAAAAATCCAATACACATAATATGATTATTGCTGAAATGTCTTCTGAAGGCCAGAGAAGATGAAATAATTGTTTCATTAATTTACCATGCTTTATAATTCTGAGATCCAAATTTCTTTATTATCTATCACCATGAGAAATCAATCAAACCCCAATTCATAAAAACAGACAAGGAAACTGCAATAAACAGAGCATCTTTTCTTTACTAAGTGAGCTTATATAACACAATTCTCAGGTCCTAATATTTTTCAATGAATTACAATTCATTACTTGGGGTTTTGCTTTTTATCTATTCCAATAGCACTTCAATGCTTTAAGATCAGGGGGAAAAAGTGCAGTAGCTCCTTTGACTATACAATACTTGGGATAAAAAATGTATAAATACTATCTACTGAACAAAGCAGACGAAAGAAAAGGAAGAGGACATCTGTTTATTCTTTCTACAGATCTGAATACTTCTGTAAAACAGAGTTAAGCACTATATTGAAGTGAAGAAAATTCTTAGAAGTCTGTGGTAGATTGGGAGAGGCTGAATTTGAAGCTTTATTACAATTCAATATTTTTTCTCACAACGGCATAGGTAGAGAAGAAAAGAGCATTAAGCATAGTAACAGAAATGAAGGGCTTCAGAGGAGTCTTACTGCACCAAAAAAAGTACCATCTCCATCCAAGGATATTTTAGCTCTTCTCCGTGGTATTGTAAGTTGAAGTTCATCGCCTTCTTCTAATTTTGCAATGCCTGGCAAAAGATTTGGAATATTTTAAAGTTAATATTTCAAATACGCTAGTTTATAAATGGTATTCAAAAGTCATTATGTGTCATCTTGCAAATGTAAGCATGAGTTGTTACTTGTGATGGGTGCTTTTATCTTTAGGCACAATCTTAGAGGTTATAGCCTACCCAAAACTGACACTTAACATCCTCTGTGAAGATGGACCTAATTTCCACACTGGACTCAGCATAACACAGCTCACTTAAGCAAGCACTGCAAAAAAATTTAACAGTGGTGTACCCAGGTTCCTCATGTTATGGTAATCAGACAGCCAAGGTCAGCATTGAGTGGCCCTAGACCACTCAGTTCCACACTTTTGGAGAAGATCTTATGAGCTTTACCAACCTAATGAAGTTACCACACAGCAGCTGATCCACTGCAACTGCAGAGCACCAAGTTTGCTTCCTGCCAGCACACATCAGCTGATGTGATAACCTAGAGCAGGTCGCCTTCAAGCTGCAGCCACCGAGCTGAGAACACATCTGACATCTGCTGTGGCACATGCTCAACAGCATGAGAGAGAGCAAGCAGAACTTTTTTTTCCAGGTGAAAACAGTACAGTGGGAATTTGGGAAGCAGGAATCATGAAGTGGCAAGATAGAGATCCTAGTTAGGAAAGGGGAGCGGTAATACAAGGGTGAAATCTGAAGATTGAATTGATGAAATTGAAGGTGGTTATGTTGCCAGAATGTGTGACTGAAGAGGAAAAGAATTAAAGGAAATCTTTGGTCAGCCTCAATTGCCAGGACAAAGTTAATTAGTTAGTTGGAATTTATTGTTATTTGGAAAAACATTAGCTTCCTGCCACATCCTATTTGTTTAATGTCATTACTTGCTGACAGTCAACTCCATCTCTCGGTGTCACTCATTTTTCATAAGGCATTGAAAAAAAAATCTTACTGGAAAATAACCAAAGAGAAAACCCTCAAATCCACCATTAAGGTGGATAAGAGATGATATATATATGGGGTTTTATAGGCCTTGATGCTAATTTCTTAAATGCTACTGCATTAATATACACAAGCCTGCTGGACTTGCACTAAATATTTTAATTGGTTTTTCTTGTGATGTTTCTAATTTGTGCAGTCATAAAAAACACCTTATAGGACTGTACTGTTTTTCATCAAACCAAAGACTTAAAATGCGGTAGCCTTTAAAAGGAGTAGAAATATCACAGTAAGGTATGCAAATATTGGATGGCTAAAATCCACACATGCCATTTCAAAGAAGAATATAGCTATTTAATTTTTTTTTTGGGGATAACTAAATGTGGAATTCAAATCTTAAGTTAAGCTGAGTTCTTCAATAAGGACAGTAGGTACTCCTCTTGCCTGCCTCAGGCATCCAACTGAAAGCACCAAAACATCTAACCACATTACAGAGTCAGTGGAGAGAGCAAAATTGTTCAGAACAGCAAGCTGGATGCATAATCTCCAACTGCTGATACTTAATATAAAACTGTATTTTATGAAAGTATTCTTTAGTTTTTCAGTTAGCCAGATCCATGAATGAAAGCCCTGCTCTTTATGACTGCTACAAATACAATTGCCCAACACTACAGATTCTATTTGATACAGCTTATTTGCAAACAAAGAAAAGAAAAATGCAGATATTTACCAGCAGTATAGCAAGAATTATTTGGGTAAGACTGTGGCATATTTTGGATGCAGCGAAACAATGTCACCAAGCTGAGATCATCACCAAACACATGAGCCTTCTTCCTCTGTATTAGGTGTCCCATAGCAAATGTTGTATCTGTATACAAAACCTACAGAAAGAAGAGGTGAAAACTTTAAACTTATTGTATGGAGGAGGCATTAAAAAATCCTCACAAAAGTCAGGTGCTGAAGTGAATTGAGTTTTCTCACCTGGCCATAGATGAAAAAATAACCTGTTTCTTTGATCACTATTTTATTTCCTTGTTCTTCCAGAGCTGTTCCACGTTTAAAGCTCAGGAGCCAAGGGACAATGCTTGAATCATCTAAACGACAAAATAATTTTGGGTGATGGGAAAGGTTATTTTCTTCATTTTCACCTGCTAAAAATTAGCAAAGTTGACTTCTAGATAGAATTTCCAGTCTCACTTGGTGGATTTCCCCACTGAAAGGATGATATTTACAAGAGCCATCCAGATACAGGGACATTCCCGATGTAGGGGCCTCCTCTTTTTTTTTGTTTTTTTTTTTTTTTTTTTTTGTGGTTTATTATTATTTGTATTTTTATTTTTATTTTTAAATTTGTTTTTAAAACTCAGTTACGGCTTTGAAGTCAGATAAAATTTGTTGAAACAGTTATCCCTTGGAATAGTTAACTATAAATCATGGCATATATCCTTACCTTTCTGTTGGATATCACTTTTGCTGTCAGCAATCAGTTGCAAGCAGGCCTGTAGCACTGCAAAGTGAAAGCATTTTGAAATCATAGAAACATAAATCAGTAATAGAATAAACTTATGAAACTACTTTAAGGAAAAAAAAGGACATGAAATAAATCTCTCAGTCTCACCACTTATTTTAAAACAGAACATATTGATTTTAACACAGATCTTACTCAAGTGTGCAAAATGAAAATTCCTGTCACAACATGTAGTAGATGAATTTCAGGATCATGCAGCTAAGTGGGAGGCCTCAGGTAGCAGCACAAGTAATGCTTGCTTTAATATCTGGTCTTAATATAATTATGTAGCAGGAAGTCAAATGAGTTAGAAATCGTCAGGTCAATTAGCCTTGCCAATTTTCTAAGCAAAAGCTTGAAAAAAGCCCCAACAGCTTCAATACAGCTACAATAGATAGCATGTTTTCCTACTTTGTTTGATTTAGAGAAATTACTTTCCATTTATAGTTGCTGTAAAATATTAGTCATATGTCCTTTTCTAATAAATTCTCAAAGTCCTTATACACGTACTTTCAATACATTTTCAGATACCTACACTCAATCAGCCTATACTGAGACTAAGAGGGAAAACAGAGAGATGACTCTTAGCAGATTAATGCACACATAACAAATAGCTTGGTCTCTGTCAAAATGTGTTGCTCAAAACTGTAGAGATTGGTGACACTAATGAGAAATTAGGTTTTTGTTCAGAGAAAAATACTGCATAATGTTAAAATATGGATTTGCAGGTGAAACAAAGATCTTGTAAAAAAACCTGCTAAGCATAAGTGTCAGGCAACAGGATAAAAGATAAAAAAGAATAGCTGCATTTTTAATCAAAACATCTGGCTTTCATGCCACTTTGAAGGATGGAAAATAGAGTAGTAATATTTGCTGCACATGACAGAGACCACATGAATTTATTAAGAGTCAAGGGAAGAAAATTCTGTCATGGATTGCTCCATTTTGTTTACCACTTTTCAGACAAGAAGGCTGTGGATCAGATTAGGCCACAAAGATTTGGCTATAATGAGGAATGCCATAGAAATGTGGGGCCCTCTTTCTGTCAGTGGCACCCACATGAGCAACCAAGTGTCCAGCAGCACCAAATCTCCTGCTGCACAGCAGGTAGCAAGAGGATTTGGGTGGAAAGTAGTCTCTTTCTGTTTCTAAGTCTCTTTTTTAAGGAGTCCTTCTTGAAATCAGCAGAAGAGGGATGGATGCTCACTAGCACTCAGCAGTGCCAACTGGCAGCACACAAGGATTCAAGTGCACATCTGGGAATGCTCCAATGCTAGAATGTTCACACAACCTGCAAGCCCTATTTATGTTTATAGGGATGCTGTCATCCAGACTCCTGTCTCCTACACTGAAATGTGTCCTTGAGTCCTATCACTATACATCAATAATGTGCTACAATCTATAGATTTTTCAAACCAAGAATTTAAAGGTATCTGAATTTTCTACCAACAAAAAAAAAAAAAACCAACAAAAAACCCTCAAGCCAACATAAAACTAAAAAATGTATTATATGCCATAGATTTTTCCATCACACTTGTGAGCAAAAGAGTTTTCTGTGAAATAAACTTCTAAATAAAATTAAAATGAGCTTTTATGGAGAAACACAACACAGCACATTAGGCAATTAATTTCACAAGAAATTAATTCTTCTTTGGAACAAAATGCCTTACTAGTGAATGGAATTTGCTGCTTCCTTAGCATTTCAGTAAGTAAAACAAAATTTTAATTCCTGCTTTTGAAAGAACTCACTAGTCTGGCCACCAGATTTTTCACTAATCAAATGAGAGGATTTGTGATGATTCCCACTAACCAGCTGCTATCCATCTGGGTACCAGTGAGTAGTGTCTACAAGCAGTGAAAGCTATGTCCACTTTAGCTACTCTTGCTAAACTCAGTCTGCAGACTTCGTGGGCATTCTTCAAATGCTATCCTAATTCTCAGCTTGCAAGTCTGGATTTCTGTTTCAGCTGGTTGCAGCACTGGAATTCTAGTCAGCATTGCTGAGAACTGCTCACAGTAATTTAAATCTGCAAGATCAGTACAGTTTGAGATCTATTCTACAGACATTAGATCTGCACTTAATCTTTAAAAAAAATCTGTCTCCTTTTAATATATGCAGATAGGAACAAGCCTCCACAGAATATAGTAATTTTGGTTTTGGAGAAAAAGTATGCAATATGTCCTTCATGACAATAGAAATTAGCACAGTGGCCATTTTGCCTAAAGTTACAAAAGACAATTTCTAAAAAATTGCTTGAAGGTTTGAATAACAACATGCTTCAAAATTATGTTAACAAGCCAAAGTTGATAAATTACTATTTCTAATATATACAAGTACTTTGACTTCCATGGAACTACTTACATGCCTAAAATTAAGACATTAATTGAAACAAATCCCAAGTAAACACTACTACTATTAAGGAGAAGATACACAAAGTACATTTCTGGGTAAATTAATAGGAATTTTCAGTAAACAGTAAATGTTATTAAGAAAAGCTAGCAATTTAATTCCAAGAAGTACCCTGATCTTACCTCAAGTACAATATGAAGAATACATGTGTTAGAAAATACACATTGAATCGTTGCTATTGCATGTCTTTCAGCCCACTGTAAATCAAACCTCAACAACACCTTTGTAGTCTAAACCATTTTTGATTAATAATGAAAGCAAAATACAGGATTAATATAATGCATCTTGAAAATGTGTAAAAATATCTAGACTAAGTGTCACCATGAGTTCTATCTGGATAAAAGTGTATCTAGAATGATGAAGCATGTCCCGTCCTCTTGTGACTTTATATAATAGCTTTGCTTTGATGAACAATACTTTTTTTCTGCTGATTTTAATTGCTCTGCAGGCTGTGGGTTTGCAGAGGTTCAGTTCGGGGTCTGTCTTATTTCATGAACAGAAGACCCAATTCTGAAGATCTTAGTCCAGATGCCTTTATAAACCACAGCCAGCACATAAAATGATGCGTTGAGCAATGCAGTCACAATTTAAAAAAAAAACCTACTATCTTTTGCTGAAGGACAGCAATCCAGATTTCTGCACATCTCCATGATTTAAGATCTTATATTGGTAAAATAAAATTTTCCCTCACATGCAAATTTTGTTATTATTTAAATCACATAATAATTTTAGTATTTTGCAATCTCTCCTAATGATACATCCAAATAAAATTTCAAGTTTAATATTTGTGAGCTCATGTATAAAATTTAAAGTTTTGATAACTGAGGCCTGAGACATCTGTGCCAATTTTTGCTGAAATAAAACCTAGGAAAAACCCTAACCTTGAAAAAAACCCCAGACCTTCTTATTTAGGTTCCTTTTTTGTCTAGATCTGTTCTCTGTAGGCTTCCCAAAGCACATTTAAACACCAGACAATTTAATTTATAAATGACAAACATTTTCTTGAACCATTTGCAGTTCTTCTTACCTTAACTTCTCGATTTCTCATCACAAGAGATCTTATTCTAGTTTTTGCTTGTGCATTTTTATAAACTGGTTTTCATGAACTCTATCACAGCAGAAACCAGGACAACTGGTTAATTTGGTGCTTTTTTAAAGAGACATTTTTATATGGCACTAATTATGGATTCACTCAGTCCCTGCATTAAAATGCCTTGATCATAGTTGCACGTATGATGAAGATCTAACAAACATCTTCAAGGAACTAGTAGCCTTATTTTGACCTTCACAGAATTGCAAACAACACGTTACATTTGGAAAAACAAGGGAATTGTTTACTAAGAATTAAAACTTCTATTATACAGTGAAAAGTAGAATGTTGGTTTTAAAACTTAGAGCCTATATGGTGTGGTTTTGACCATGTAGTGTTCTGCATAATACACAACACTGACTTACTCATTCATTTATTCAGTGAAATCCTTCATGTAAAACTGCAGGAATTGCATCAAGTAATTTTCTACCCTTTCGCATAAAAGAGCCTATTTCCTTTTGAGTTACACTGTTATCAGCAGAAAGAAATAAGGATAACATGTATTTTCAAGAAGTAGGCGTTTCTTTTTCCTTTTTAACTTAATTTTATTTTATATTTGACCTCTTCAAGCAGTAAAATATTGTGTATTGTGGATATTTGGTAAAGGAATTTTGCATGTGGCATTTGTTTAGATGTTAAGCTAGTAAAAAATGCTTGTGTCTCAATTCACTTGTAAAACCTCTTGCTATCTCTCTGTCACAGATATCTAAAGCAACAACATACAGAGTCTAACCAACTTCTAGTCACTGCTAACAAATGTACCAATTTTCCACTACAGCAATTTTATCAAGAGCAATGGCAAAATTCTCACACCAAGCTTGGAAGGCAATAATTACTTCCCATGGACACAACTGATATTGGAGTAGAACCTCAGAATTGCTAATAAAAAAAAAACAATTGCCAAGTCACATGCAGGGTTACCCTGCCTCACTGGTTTGTGGAATTACATAGAATAGCCCCTCAGCTCCTTCACACATACTAGGATTTGGGCAACCTCAATTCACCAAAGTCAGTGTAGTCCATGGGGGCTCTTATTCCAGCAGGTCACCTGCATTGCCTTTACAGAAGACCTGATTCTCACCTCCCTAGGTCATGGGAATCAGAATCCCTCAAAAATTATCAGAATGAGGCACTGGGGCAGTGCAAAAATAAAACCTGATGTTTGTACTTTAGCTTAGGAAACAGGACCCAAATCTTGTTCCTGGACTCAAGTGCACGTGTCACTTAGGAAGAAACACACAGGCAGCACAATCAATAATTGTGAATAGAAAGTAAAATTCAGGACAAGTCTTTTGTTGTGCACTAATTTTCCTCCACAGATGAAATTTGTAAAGAGAAAGATAAAAAGATTAAGTACATCTGTTGTGACGTGTCCTGATGTGACATTTGCCAGAAGCACACATTTCAGAATCACCCATTACCTCCTACTCACTGCATCAAGAGCTCTGGTTCTGACTGCTAACTGTGCAGCTTTACTTGGAATTGATGCTTGAAACACTTCTCTTCAACCTACCCAAGCTGGAAATTTTTGCAAGGCACAAAATGTGCAGCTACTGATGACTAATAGTTTGATGCATTAGCACAGACAAATGTATACCCCATAAAAAAAAGAAACAACATTGTGTTAAATCCACTTCCGTTCAACTGTCCTTTTAATAAAATGCTAATATGTGGTGACTTCTATGCATTAAAATGGAAATTTGGTATGTTTAAGAAAGGCTGTGCTGGGTCTAAAAAAAAGAATGAGGGGGCATCCATTCCTGGAATTAATTAATTAAAATCTAAAAATCCCAGAACTGAATGTAACTTTTTTTATAAACAATATATTAATTCTATATTTTACTTCTACTCTCTATTGAAGCACAAGAGAAACAATTAGATATCAGCAATGTTTCCAAATATTAACTTTCCAAGGAATTGATCCATATAAAAGTAAAATTATGGGTCAACAATTAATTATGATATCAGGCTCTAGTTTGAGACCTTGCTGAAGCAAACAGAAGTAGGACAAGAACAGGAATCTCAATACCCTGATTTATTTGCCATTATAACAGAATGAATTCCACACATCTGCAGGATAGTTTGGAGACTGATGGGATTCTGGTACCCAGATATGAATGTCAAAAGATCAAAATGCAAGGCCTGTAATTCTGTGTACATGTGCAAGTAGTAGACTGGATTCAGCACCATGAACAACACCATGTTCTTCTATTTAACTTTCTCTGCTAAAACAAAATTTAACATTAACTAGTAGGTTCATGGTCATCAGTGAAATCTGATCTGAGAAAATATAATACATTACTGAATTCTGAAAATTTAAATTTTTTGTAATTAGAGCAGGCAGAAAGCTAATTCTAACAATCTTTGATAAAAATGCAAGATTTGCAATTTACTTTTTTTTTCTTTTTTTATATACAAAAATATGAGGTTCATGTTAGAAAACATTTTTGTAAGGGGTCAACTTATGTAGCTTTCCCTTCAAAATGAAGGTTCATATTCTGTGTTTTCTGACATCCATCCTAAAAAACTTTAAAGCCAGCTGTACCCTAAAAAAAAGTTTACAGAAATAAGTAGCTTAATTGAAATTTTATGTGTTAAAAGTAAACAGGTATAATCAGAGGTGGCTACATGATGAGAAGAATCTAAAGTCTACTCAGAAACACAGCTGAGGAGCTCCAAATCCTGCTCACCTCAAATAGCAATAAGACTAATGATGAAAGCTATTGTGAAGGAAACTGGATCACTTCAAGAGTATTGATTCATTTAAAAAAAGACATCTCCTTATTTTTTATTATATTTGTACTTCAGATCACTTGTTTTTATTTGAGAGTTCCTAGGGTGGGGAGGGCAGGGAAGCTCTGTGGTTTCTGTGATAGGAAACAGGCTACAAGAAATACCATTTAAGCAATCATGACCTCAGTCATGTTTGCGAAATCTTTCTTAGCAAAGATCTTGAATCAAAGACTACTAATGAAATAGAATACATCTTGTATAAACGTATGGATTTTAAGTGATGTCCTAAATTATTGGGAGTTTTTTGAATATTGGAAGTAAGTAGAGTGATTATACTCTGGAACCTTAATTTCATTTAGCTTACTGAAGCTCAAGTGAAATACATTTCATGTTAGCTGCTCACTGAGATGCACATTTTATGCAAAGCTTAATTTAGTCTTTACCTGTAATTTACTCCATTTCAACTTCTCTAAATAGTTTAAGATATCAGTTAAAATAACATAAAAGTATATAGAAGAAGAGTGAACTGATTCAGCAACTCAGGAATATTTTTAGTTATTCAGTGCAATTAGAGTATGTGTGCAAACTGGTATAATAAAATTCTGCATTTCATCTTCTAAAGCCTCATTGTGATTGCAAAAAGAAAGGAATGTAGGCATTTTATCCCCAAAGGAAAAAAGTATATCCCACTAATATGCCAGCTCTATACATCCGAGGTCTTTTATGGAGCACAGTCTTCAGTGTTCTTTGCAGAACCTTTTAAAAAGGAGAACCATGACCAAAAAAAAATCTTACTTGATAGGCATTCCTTTATTAATTTTACTATTTATTGATAAGTTGTTCTAATGTAGAAATGATGCTAAACTTCTGAATTCCTTATAATCCTCCTCTTTTGTCAGGTAGAAGCCAGTCTTTCTTCTTGAAAGCTCCTATTTCCCTAAAGTTCTCATTACTTCTCTCTTTTAGGGTGAGTATATTCTCCAGAAAAGTGAATTGGCATTTTTATTAATAGATTTCCCTCCCTACTTTGATCAAAGAGAATTGAACTGTTTAAAAACTGAATGATTTGAAGTTGCCTTTCTCAGCTCTAACACCTCATGCAGATTTGGGATCTAGCATTCAAAGTTTAGGCTGCAGATAGCATAAATATCTGGTACCTTAAACAGTATGTCCCTACTCATGGCAGGATGATTGGATTACATTAAAGGTCCCTTCAAATCCAAAACATTGTGTGATTTCAATATTCTTTTCTTTAAGATAATATGCCTATGGTTAGCACCATTCATCCACCAATAGTTTTGAAAATCAGAATGGGCTCTGGCAACATGGATCAACTGATAGAAGAAAGAAAACATGAATCAAACAGTCCTGCTTTTCTCTAGATAGTATCCAACTGTGGCATCCCAACCCACTTCATCAGCTGGTATTTACCTTTTTCTTCTGTGTCAGCAACAGACCGCCTGCCCCTGTTTCTACTCCCATTCCAGATTTCCTTTTGGAAGCCCTCGGCTGGGCCAGTACCAGCAAGCCTGCTCTCCTAACGAGGAGAAGCAACAGTCAGTGAGAGCAGCCCCACATTTGTCCATGCCCTGCAAGCTAAAACCCACCCCTCCAGCTTACCTGCCTGGAGCCAGCCGCAGACCCTTGCAGGAAGGAAGAAACAGGGGTACCTGATAGATTTTCATCACGGGACACGAGTGGCTGGTCTAGCGGAGACCTTGCCTGGGCGCTGTAGATCAGCTCGCTGCGCAGAGCTTCTAGTTCTGTTTTCAGGATGATAACATGGTAAAGAGACACTGCTGCAAGACAAGAGGACAGGAGCATTGCAAGCCACAGGAATGTGACAGAAAAAAGTCCCTTGGCGCTTGAAACAGCACAAGGGGGGGCAGAGGGAGAGGAGGCGGTATCCTTCTGTTGGATGACGTGCACACAGTCCACGGATTTCATCGCTGCTCTTTCCTTACTAAAGCCAGAGGGAGAGTTCAGCTGTCCCCTTCCGAGGTGCAATCCATGTTACCAGTTGCTCTCTGAAACTAAGGGCATCCAGAATAAGTGAACAAAACGCCCAGATCATTTCCTGTCATATGAAGCTGTTGATAGCACCATTAAACTTGATGTACAGAGTGAACATCTAAGACTCTGTCTTCCCTTTGCTTTTACCTCTCTGTGCTGCATTTTGGAAATGATTACTTTCTCACAAGCTACCTTCCTCCTTTCACTTTCCACTAGTTATTTGTGTGGCAGCCTGCTATTGCCATTTCCCATTAATCTTTAAATTTAGGCACAGCCAGTACCACCAGTAATTTTGAGCCTTATCTAGAAGTGCAGAAACCATGTGAAGTTTCCTGGCAGCATTTCATCCAGTGCTACTTAAAAGACACACATGTATGACAGGCATGTGCCTGTGTATGTGTGTAAAGGCATATAGATGTACTTTATCATCTTTAAGAACATGTTTATATTCATATTTAAAGTGCCAATATGCCTAGAGAGGAGAAAACTTATGCAAAATAAATTTTTTGTCCTTTCCTAAAACCAATAGTGTAAAGCATTTCCAGGTATGAGTCACAAATTACAGGTTTCTCGGTTGTATGAAGACACAAATTCTGCAGTTCAGTTCATCAAACTAACTTGAAAAGGAATGACATTTTATTAAATTTTTCTAATAAATACAGTCTCTCTAAAGAATTCAAGAACCTGCATTAACACAATAGGGGACACAAAGCAAGGAGAGGAAATTTGGTGGGATGGAACTAGAAGAGGTGAAAACTAGGGGATGGAAAACATTAAGAGAGGGGGAAATAAGAACAGGGTGAAAGGGCAAATATTTATTTAGAGAATTTAGAATTAAATACAACCCAAAACTTTAAACGTGCATGCTGATAACACTCAGATGAATCCTGAGTGTCTGGTTTAGGTTAATATTTTAAGATTTTATAAGTCATTTCATCTTAAAACTCTATATTAGGAATTCCTTTCTTTTCTGCAACAGCAAAGCTACCTAGACATCCCACATATATTAATGTGATTTTTTTACTCTTTCCACACAAAATTCAACTTTTACCCCTTTGTTAAAAGTTCCAGTGGTCTGAGACAGAAGAGAAAAGATAAACAGTATCACAATTAGGGTTAAAATCAACGGGTCAACCCCTATTACCATGTAAGTAAACTTTATCTTTGCAAAAGAGAAAACTTGTACAGGTCTGTCCAAACACTGTGTAATAAATCTTGATGACAACACCTACCAGAGTAGCTCAGATCAAGTTAATTCTGTTGGGAAGGAGAAGGAAGATGGAACAATAATAGAGTAGCAACTTCCATAGCCTGTCCCTCTTCTGTTTCTTAAGAAATTTAGTGTGATTATAAGCTTTATAATCTGACTTTGTGATGCAAGGCACTCTTTTCTTTATTTTGCTACCTCTAGCAACCACACACATCCTGCACAGACAAGTAAATCTGTTCCTTAATGCAAAAGAAAAAAAACAAAACCCTTTATCTTGCACCTAGAAGCCACATACATACTGTGAGAAATTATATAGAAATTGGTATGGGGTGGAAAAAATAGAATACCATACCATTTCTGTTCCTATTTTAAAGGTTAAGTTGTAAATGGGGCTGCATGTTGAAGTAAATTTAATATGAACTAATGTAGGAGTTTTTTTTAACAGAATAAGCAATTATTAGAACTAAGCAGACATGCCTTCAAGTATCCCTAGACATCAGAACATTACCAGCCTAGTACTGACTGTTCCAAAATAAAAAATAATGTGACAGTTGGAAAAGAAGTGCTATTTTAGAAAATGAAACCGAGTGAGAGAATGAAATGTCATAACCAGCTATCCAGGAATACCAAGAAACTATTGGCCGGTGAGGTCTCTGCAGTCATTAATGTACCAGAAAATAACAGACCAGTATATAAATAGCAGTGCTCTAGCCACTTCTAGAGAAAATAGGCTGTTCCCAGCCTCCACAGCCTCTTTAAATGGGGTCATTATTTGGGCTGACAAAGTAATTGTGGTGACATAGAGGACTTCTGTAAGACATCTGGCTCCGTCTTGCTTATAAATCTGATCAATGAGAATTTCAAAGGGAAGATGAGGAAAATCACAGCAACCTGCACATGGGGAATTGTTAAATTCAATAAGCATTTGCAGCTAAGTATCAAAGTGATCTCTCTGGTGGTAATCTTGTGTTGTTTTGTAGATTTATAAGCAGTTATGTGGTTTGAAAGAAAATGTAACTTCAGACAACTTCTGTGATGACAAAAAACTGTGGAACAATACCCAATGACAATAAGAGATCAGTCAGGAAAACCAGTGCAAATTACCTAGCAATATACTTAGTTGAACTTCTTATATAATCAAACAGAGCTTTAGTTAATTGCAGATTGCTAATTGCATCAAATTAAATCACAAAAATTACTTCAACCCACACCCCCCAAAAAAAAACCAAAAAACACCAAACCCAAAAAAGCCCCCAAACCAAACAAAAAGCCCATGCTAGTTGCAGAGCCTGAAACATGGAGTCAGTGCCTCAATATTTGCCACTATATCCTGTCATAACATGTCCTTATGATTCCTCTTGTTGAGAGCTGCAAAGTGGTTCTTAGCCTGTTTAAAGCAAAGTTAGTAAGATTAGCACATGCTGTTTCTGCTGTGTTTTAAACTGAGGTGTGACAAAAGAGGACTAAGGAGTGCTCAGATCAGCCTCCCATCAACAAACATGGGAGGGTGATGATTTCAGCTGAACACAAGCTCTCAGTGGAATAATCTTGTTGAAACAGAGGTATGCTATTTGGATATATATGCTGGGGGGAATAGCATCTTGCTTTTATATTGACAAACCTATTTGCATATAGCCAAGCCCAACAAAACTGAACTGTCAAAAAGGTCAAAAATCCAGAATGAATATAACACACCTTAGGAACTAATCTCAGAAATGGTATGCAGATTGTGGTTAGCAGCCTGCTTCTATTGGACAGCTTTCTTGAAAATCCTTTTGCAAACTTTTGTATCACATCAACAATTTTGGACTCAAGACACATGCAGTGAGAAAACTTTATAGGGGCTGCCTCAAGACCAGTTCAAAGCAGCATTTTCCAAACTATTTCTACGAAAGAAAATGTCATTGCATTAAACTGTAGAAACCTAGTCCTGGCCATCTAACTCTGCAAACAAGTAAGAATAAACCCATATAATAAAGGCATTCGGAAAATATGGTCTTAATTTGCATGCACAGCACATGATCCATACATACACATAACATCTCCTTAACCCAAAGGATGAGCCATGTTGAACACTCACATTAACTGACTAAAAAACCTCTTTAGTCTAGCCAAGGAAAACTATTAAGAAATGCCTTGGCTAGTCGAAGAATTCTACTTAACCAAGTCCTTTATTTCCAGGAAAAAGAGCAAGCATTTAGGTAAAGTTCAAAATAATAAATAAATAAAAACCAAACCCCAACACATTACCACTGAAGACTCTTAAAGGTGAGAATGTTTCACTACAAGACAGGGAAATGGGTTTCTGAACAAAATTAAGGCTGGTTAAAGCATCCAAGATGCTACAGCAGAAACAAGCCCAGTAATTTTATGCAGGCAATTAATTTTTTTCCATTTCCATTAAGCAGAGTATCAGATTAAATGATCAAGATGGGTCCTGCTAATCAGAAAATTTATAGAAGATCAACGTTACATCTATGGGGAACCAAGGCAGAGATAGTAACCAATCATGCAGGAAATTTGTGGTTTAACCAGAAACTGAATTATTGATTTCCTGAAATCCACTCATGTACTTCAACCACAAAAGCATCTTCTTTGTGGGGGAGGAAAAACCCATAATGAAGTTCAATGTACAAAAGAGAAGCAGTTGATATGACAGTGACGGCTTGGGTAAAAACCAGATTTACTGAAGAAACATGGAAGTTTACCTAAAAACAAATGTTCTGTTTTTTAAAAGGAGGTTTTGCAGATGCTGCAACCCAGAGACTCAGGCAAGTGCATTGAAGGCCACATTAAAAGTACGCCTCCAGTGGCAAGGGGCCAGCTTCACATACTTCTGAAGCAGCCGCAAAATGGTCCCTGCGGTTGTTACAAGAAGGAGACCACGATATCTTGCCTTCCCACACAAGACAGAGCAGAACAGATAGAGCAGCACAGAAAAAGCAAAGGGTCCATTCTGAAATTTTTCCATTTAATTTCAAGTCTTTTCTGAAGATGGACAAAATAGGAGGACTACTTTGGAGGAGATCAGAATAAATCCTGCATTATAGTTTTCTGCTAATAAAGAGATCTGTATTAAGAGTTGTTGCATTCACAGATACCCCTCTGAACCAGTACACATTCCCCTCAAGAACACTTAATTAGTTCTTTCAGGCATTAACTACAACTTACACAGTAGCAAATCCAGGCAAGGTCTGCCTCACAAATGGATCCAAAAAATACTCTATTTCTGCATACCCCACTCCTGTGGCTGCATATCTTACATCTTATTTTTTTAATTTCTAGGAAGCTGTTGAATACCTTGCAAGTAAAGGATGAGTTATACAAGCAGTTAAAGCCTTATTTGATAAACCCCCTCATTAAAAGAAAAATACAAAATTCTATGAGATCTTTCTGAGGCGAAAAGGGTAAACTTTTCTCTTTTCAAAATTGCCAAGCATAATACAAATGTCTCTGCACATTTTAGGTATGCCATCCTTGTTTTATTCTTTGCAGTATTTTATTTATCCAGTATGTAGACAATTTGGGTCCAAATGCATTCTACACAAAGTAAACCTAAATCTGACTTGCAGCCCCTGTCACATTTTACATGGTTATTACAGTGCTTTCAAAGAGAAAAGGAACTGACATAGAAAGGAAAAGCAATTATTATAGGTGTCTTTCAAAATATGCAGAAAAACTAGCTAGAAAATAATTTAAAAAACATATAAAATATAAAAAGACAACCCAGGATTTATATACTACAGCAGCTTAATGCCAGCCTTCTTCCCTTCCCCTCCCTCCCCCTCCCCATGATGTTACAGCAATTACTTCTTACTGCCCAGGGAAAAAGGAGCTCTGTCATACAGCTGAAGCCCACTTCTCTTACAGTCTCACAGGCTCTGCTATCCAGCAGCACGGAGAACTGCATGTCTCCCCCTCTTTGACACTATGCAACTCAACAGATTTTGCACAGATGGGCTAAAATACTTTTGTATGGTAACAAGATAAACACGGAGCCATGGCCTTTCATGTGGGAGTGGCCACTGCTGCTGCTACAGTCTGGAGACCTTCAATAGAGGGCACAGGACAAGGTTTCAAGTATTTTCAAATCATAATGTTATTTCCTTGTAGCTGTATTTGCTACACTGTCCCTGAGTCCTAGAGGACAGAAAGCAAAAAGTTCTGTGCCTGACCTTTCCCTTTGAATTTTTGTAAATAATTAGCCAACACTAGACGTTTATGTAATTCAAACCAGCTGCAGAACTTCCTTTCTTTCTGTCTTCAAGCAGCACAACCCCTTCCTTAGTTACTTGTCAAACTAGCAGCAACATCTCTCTGAACCTGGTATGTGAACATACTTACATTTCTGTAAGCCACCTTGCAGCTTTGCATTATTCATCTCATTGCTTCAGATTATTAAATATGTATCTCCAGTTGGGAGTGAAACTATGTTCTTTAATACAGTAAAACCAAGTTTGCTCTTAAGCTGCATTGCCATTCAGAGAAAGAAAAACTGCTGTTTTTCCAAGACATGCAAGAGTTATTCTACCCCCATCCAAGCTGAAGCATAACAAATTAATCACATCAATGTTTTCAAAACAAATCCAGAAAATAATCATGTATCTTCCTTATCTACTTACAGAGACAGAACTTGGTACAAAATCTAAAATGAAGCCCCTGAATAGGATCCAACAGGAGATTTAAAGCTCAGGCATGTTCAACATCTTTGAAGCAAATAATATTTGCTAAACCAACAGTTCAGCATTTTCTCAAAACCTATCTGTCTGTACTTATCTTTTTAACAGACAACAGGCCTTTGGTCTAAGCTTCATTTCATAGAGTCACAGAATGGCCTGGGCTGGAAGGGACCTTAAAGATTATCTTGTTCCGACACTTCTGTCGTGGCCAGGGACATCCTTCTACTAGAACAGGTTGCTGAGACCTTCATCCAGCCTGGCCTTGAACACTTCCAGGGACGGGGCATCCACTATTTCTCTGGGCAGCCTGTTACAGTGCCTCACCACCTTCACAGAAAATAACTCCCTCCAAATATCTAACCTATACCTACTCTCAATTTTAAGCCTTTCCCTCTTGTCCCGTCACTCCATAACCTTGTGAAAAGCCTCTCCATCTATTTTGTAGCTTCCCTAAGGTACTGTAAAGCTGCAGTGAGGTCACCCCAAAACCTTTTATTTTCCAGGCTGGACAAGCCTTTCTTAGCTTTCTCTCATAGAAGAGGCGCTCCATCCCTCTGATCAGTTTGGTGACCCTCCTCTAGACTCCCTCCAACAGCTCTATATCCTTCCTGTGTGGAAGAATCAAGAGCTGGATGCAGCACTCCAGCTGGGGTCTCATGAGAGCAGAGGTGAGGGGCAGAATCCCCTCCCTGGCCCTGCTGGCCATGCTGCTTTGGATGCAGCCCAGGACATGTTTGGCTTTCTGGGCTGTGAGTGCTCATGGTCATGTCCAGCTTCTCATCCACCTGCACCCCCAAGTCCTTCTTGGCACAGCTGCTCCAATTTTAGCTTAGATGTTCATATGCCCTCATGAATGTCTGCTATGATTTAATCAGTACTCACAAATTCAGAGAAAATTCAAATACTGTGTTTTGCCTGATATGAAGGCCTATACCCCCTACTAAGCAAATGAATATAATATCATGAGACATTCCAAGACACAGTTTGTGTTGCACTTTGTAGCCCAGCTGCTTATCAATTTTCAAATAAGATAAAGCAAATGCAAGACTTGTGCTCTCCAGAACAGCACAGTGCAAGTAAGTTTTAGTGACATAGTCTACAAGACAGCAATCTGCTTCTCATTCAGGGCAATATCCACATGAAGTACCCAAATCTGGAGTTGTTCCTGTACTATCATTTCTTCCTTTGCAAAAATTTGATTTTTTTTTCATTCCAAATTAATAGGTATCTTGAACAGAGTGTCCAAATGTACCACACCTACACCCCCACACCCACAGCCCCGTTTCCTAGGTACTGGGTTAAAAATGAACTATAAGCCTTGCAGTAATTCAGTAGAGGACACATATTTTGCAGCTTTAGAAAGGACAACAGTAAGCCCTTATTTTCAGGGTATTTCATATTAACCATGCTGAATGGGAGCAGAGTTAATACAAGCTTAATAATGCATTTCTCTGTAAGAAAGCAGAAATTGCTTCAGACTGAATATCCCACTCCAACTGTAGGAATTAATTATAAATCTGAGTGGCATTATAGGATTTAAAATTGACATATAAAATATTACCAGTAAAGCTGGTAAAACTACTCAGAAATACTTAAAAATACTTCCTAATGGGCATAGTTTTTAGAGCATTTCTCAGACCCCCAGACAACAGAGAAATTTTGAAATGCAAAATGTGTTACAAAGTGATGGAGAGCTATCACATACTAGTTTTACTTACCAACACTTCCTGAAAGTGAGGATACATGACAAAGCTTAGAAACATATTTATAATGTGCTTTTTTCCTTGCTGTAATAACTTTCCACAAAGGCCATGTCTAACAATGCAGATGTCTAGTCCATGTGCTCTGGCTTTAGTGACTGAAAATGCTATCTTGGGGTTCATCTGTTACCATTCAAACAAAACTACCTCTTCACATGAAGACAGGCCACAAACTAGAACAAGACATTAACAGCACTTTTAATGTATCAATTTATTGCATATGTCAGTACATAAAAATAGAAAAGTGTTTTTTGTAAATTTAACTTTATTGTAAAAACCAACTAGAATGATAATGTAAAACTTTGCCACAATTAGCACATATACAATAACATATATGCCTTGTCTACAAAACTCAAGAATACCTTATAAGACATGTATTGACTATATATGAAAGAAAAATGAAAAAAGCTTGCATCTCATAATCAGTGACTGTTTCTGAATTCAAAACATAAGTGCTATTTAGAACTTCAATATTCTATCCCTATTTACACTTCTGTGGGGTTCTACTCTACATTATACAAGCAGGATGGCATTGCAAATTTTACCTAATGGGATGCATCAGGCTGATCCCACTACATGCAAGAGGCACTGATTTTATATTTGGCAGAAGTGCCCCTAGCAAAATCATGTCATTAACAAAAATAAAAAATGTCTTTTTCAAGAATTGATGAAATATAAATGGAGGTATGTTTGCATCTTTTTGCTAACAGAAAAGACCATACCTTGGATTCTCAATTCTGCCTTGCATTCTTCACTGTGAACATCCAACATGACCCAATTATTAGCTCAGAGATGCTGATATGCATATTTTCTATAAATAGTTAATCCTTCTGCCCTTCAGCTGACAGATTGTCCGTAGCCTACCAAATGCGTTTGTGCTCTATTTCTAATTTTACCTGAGAAATGGACATGAGGGCAGCTAAACCAGTTAATGTTTCTCCAGAAGAAAGCACAGCTTATCTCTCTGCACTTCACAGTTCAGAAACAAATTCTGGGAATGTAAACTTGGGTTAGTAGGAAGCCTCAAGTATTTCCACTAATTAAAACCATACACTTGTGTGCAAACTACAAGGTTTTATGCTTCCTTACAAGGAACTCTACTACTACAGCTGTTCAACTTCTGACCCCTCCCTGGGAACTTTGTTTTTACTTTTTTTTTTTAAACTTAAATTTTCTGTTAAAAACCAGAAAATTCCTTTAATTATCATATTTAAACCAAGGCTTTCTTACAAACCTGTGAAAAGAACTCAACTTCTTCCCAAATTAGAAATTTATATCTACAGGACACATATTTGGGAAACATCTATACATAAATGGATAACTGTAATGGGAAAACATATAACAGTATTAAATAAAATAAATGCAACAGTATCATAACACACCATTTAGCAATTTAAAATTCTTATTATGTTCCTTGCAGTTCAGTTTTTAGCAGCAGATAACTGTGGTTCCCATCACACAGTCCATGAAATAAAAACAAGTCTTCACTTGTCAGAACAAGGTTCCTCCCCCTTCTTCCTCCCTCCCTCCCTTAAAGAATTGTATGCTGAGCAGTGGAATATTTGCATAAAAACATCACTTCCCTCCTATTTTCCTTCAGTGGACTTCATAACCAGTGCAATGAAAAACAGCATAATAACATGCATTCACAAGTGTATGTGGCCAACCCATTAAGTGAGAAACAAAACTGCGCATATGTGGAAGGTGAAGAAACCACGTAAGTGTAAAGGAAGCATACATGACAATTTTGTCAACTCACACCCAATACCTGCAAAATTAAAGTTTCCTACAGACGATATAGTGAAAATATATGGCTTGATAATAAAATGTTTAGATACAGCCTACTTTGAAGAGTTTCAGATTGCCATAATCTAACACCACACATTTGACTATGTCTTAGCAACTGTGTGCTTAAATAGGAATACTTCATTTTTACACATGGACCATGTAATACTAGGGGTATTCTGGGGCTTAGAGTTTTGTTTTGATTGGTGGGAAGTGGGTTAAAGGCCATGTTACTTTAGAAATTGATGCTTTGTGATCTCCCCTCCACCCAATGGTACTTAATATCAAGATATGACAACTTCTGAAACAATTACTTTCTCTTCATTCTGTCTCCAACAATTAATCTACTGTTTTGGCTTTATCAACTGAATTTTAGAAAAGCAGTATTTGACTGCTAATTTTCCTTCTCTGCCTCCACCTCTATTCTAAAGCAACGTGAAGTAGATGAAACAATCTATGAAAGCAGTTCATATCTCACAGCAGAATACACCAGGGAAAGGCAATGCTACATCTATCAACTCCTTTCTGCTATGGATTCTCATCTCCCAGCCCCCAGTCAAACTTCTCCAATACACTTTGCCCAAGTACCCCTCTCCCCAAAAGAAAAAAAATATATCACCACTGTAAGGCTGAAAAGATAGTTTTGGTTTCACTCAGATCAAAAAGTATGCTCTATGTTTTCATGTCTATAGATCCACAAAGATGTACAGTTCTTTTAAGCAACTCCAAGAAAACCTTAATAATAGTGTAATCAAAGATACTTACCAGAGAAAGCAGCATCTTCTGGTATGTATTTGATTATTCAAAAAACCCAAACAAAACCAAAAAACTAAGAAACTCATCCCCCAAACTATCATGTTTATGAAAAGATGCTCATCCTATATACAAACTGCTGACAACTATGTGTATGTAAGAACTATAATTCCATTAGGAGGCATAACCATTAAGGCACCAGTTCAGGAAAGCAGTTTTATTCCACCAGAGAACTTAAGCACAAGCTTAAAATATAACTGTCCCTCAGGAAACAGATTTTAAGTGTGTGCTGAGATGCTTTTCTGAATCAGGAAAACATGGCAGAAAAGTTTACTTAAAAATTTGAATCCAAAGGACAACTTTACAGATTGTGTGGAAGATTTTCCAATTTGCTCTTTTCACAATAAAAAAAATATTTTTACAAGGCAAACTCAGCTGCAGCAGATGAGTAATTAAACCTGCAGAAGAGATCTAAACAGCTCCCACACTCTGTTAGAGCTAACAGCGTTATCTCTTTGATCACAGAATCATCTAGGTTGGAAGGGACCTTCAAGGTCCTCTAGTACAATCATCAAGCTAACACAACCATAATCACCCCTGAACCTTATCACCAAGTGCCACATCCAGATGACTCAAGAACGATTCCAGAGGTGGTGATTCCATTATCGCCCTGGGCAACTTAGTCCAATGGCTAACCACTCTTAAGAGTGAAATTTGTTTTATGATACTGAATTTTAATCTTCTTTGCTGCAAGGCCATTCCTCTCATCCCTGCACTTGAAACATGGCAGAAGAGTGACCCCCACTTTGCTACAGCCTCCTTTCAAGTGGTTGTAGAGCAATAAAGTCTCCTGTGCACCACCTTTTCTTCAGACTGCACACCACCATAGCCCTCAGCTGCTCCTCACAGGACTTGTGCTCCAGCCCCTTCTCAGCTCTGTTGCCCCCTCTCTGGATTCGCTCCTGCACCTTTCTTGTAGTGAAGGGCCCAGTACTGAGCACAGGGCTTGAGGTGCAGCCTCACCAGGGCCACGTACAGCAGGACACTCACTGCTCTGGTCCTTCTGACCACACTATTTTTGATACAGGCCAAGATGCCATTGGCCTTCTTCACCACTTGGACATACTGCAGGCTTACATCCAGCCAGCTGTTGACTAGCACCTCCAAGTCTCTTTTCTGCTGACCAGCCACTCTTTCCCAGCCTGTAGAGCTGCATGGGGTTGCTGTGACCCAAGTACAGGACCTGGCCTTTCACCTTGCTGAACCTCATGGTTGGCCTTGGCTTGTTGCTCCAATCAGTATCTGCAGTGCTTTCCTACCCTCAATGATATGATCACCTAGGACTTTCTGCTCACTTTCAGTATCCTTACTGTAACAACTGTACAGATTTATCTCTAATCATGTGATCACTGGTAATTATCTGAATTTGTTTCTTTAAGAGATATAAATAAAGGGCACAAACATTTGACTACACGAGCATGAAAGTCTGAATACAAAAACCTACTTTTACCTTGTATGACCACCCATTTTGCCTTAAGAAATACCACCTCAAATGCACAAGCAGGCTAGTAATAACAAACAGTTTGCCTGTACATTAGTGAGGAGAGCTTGAGACAGAAAGGAGCTTAGATTGCACTGATCTCATTCAGAAAAAGTTACTTCTATTGTCTGTAGAGAAATTGCCTGGATAAAATCCTATTGCTAGGAATATACAACCTTCTGTGCACTATTATAATACAAACAGTAAATGAAAATAAGGAAAGTATCTTTTCATCTTCAGCTGCAGTTAGACATAAGTAAGTTTTCATAACCATAGAAACCAGTGATAATCCAGGATAGTATACCTGCAAGTATACTCTACCATTTATGTTATTTTATATTATTTAGCACATTAAAGACTTCCCACTTTGAATATAAAATTTCAAGAAATAAAACACTAATCTCATGCATGGCACATTTTAAATAAACTCTAAGAGAAGCAATAAATCATTGTGCTAATCATGGCTGTCCAAAAAGCTCACACGTACAGCAGTGAATACCAAAGAGCCTCCTGTTGTTCTAAATACATTCTGTACTACTTTTGTAGCAAGTTTTTTTAATAGCATCTGTTGTACATATCAAACAAATGGAATATATGGACAGAGATTCCAAAAAAGTATGAGAAAGACATAAAATGGTTAATTTACAATGCTGCAAATGTAAAAGTTATCTGAAACACCTTAATAAAATATCAGACCTTTCCAAGTTTAATTTCACTCTTTAGGCAAGTACAGACATGACATACATTTAAAAACAGACATTCTTTTACCACTTATCACAAATCAAGGTACAGTGCAGGTACTTGCCCCACCCCAAAGAAGAATATCAATTATATTATTGTTACGTTAGATGATGTTTTCGCCATTTCTTCAGGAGAGTGACTCTTTATTACTTCTTTGATGAACTGTTCAAGTGCAGTGAAATAACCCTGGCACTGCCAAGTGTCATTGTGAGTTCCATCAGGAAATATCGCCAATCTCTTAGTCCGAGCTGGGGATAATTCATAAAGTTGCTTCATCATAACTGGTGGAATTAACTGGTCAGACAACCCAGAAATGAAGAGAGAAGGCATTCTGCACTGAGAGATTTTTCTGTAGGATAGAAATTTGTTTTTGTAGCACCATAGCGGAAGATATCTCATTGGAAAGAAAGAGAACAAAGTGCTGGCCATGTACGGGATGCTAAGAAAGGTGTTCTCCACCACAATGGCAGAAATCCTATGGGAATTTTCAGAAGCTAAGTGTATAGCTACTGCTCCCCCCAAGGAACGGCCAAAAAGAAAAATTTTTGTTTTATCAAGGTCAGACCGAGTCATCACATAGTCTAAGACAGCCTCAGAATCTAAGTACAAGCCTTCTTCGCTTGCTTCTCCTTCGCTCTTGCCATACCCTCTATAATCGACCAGGATTAAGTTGACTTTCAGGTTTACCAGCATTAACAAAGCATTTGGCAACCTGTGGCCAATGTTGCCTGCATTCCCATGAAAGTAAATGATGGTTGGAGAATAGGCTGCATTGTCCCCTGTGTATCTCAGCAGAATAAGATTGAGAAGAACTCCATCTTTGGTTTTGATGAAGATGTTTTCATGTGGTATACCAGTGGGCATAGGAACATAAAGCCGTGATGAAGAGGGCTGTTCAGGAAAGTAAAGCAGAACATCCTGGAATTTATATAATATACCTGCTATTGATACAAATATTAATATAAGGAGTATAATGCCTCCATACAAGTGGAAAGTCACTATTAAGGGCAAAAGACAAATACGGCAGAGACTCCAAGACCAGGAAGCCAAAGCTAGTAGCCATCTTTTAACAAAGGTCCAAAGCATCCATGATTTTTCCATTGTAGAAGTCAGTGATCTTTTACTCCAAGTAAATCCTGCAAAAGAACCCAAATGTATACATATAAATATAGGAAAAATAAAAAGGTATCAATTTAAGCATTTGTACTTGCAGAAGACTAATGGCAAGTCAATGTATTGGAGCACTAATTAAAATTTGGTGGCAAAGTCCCCTTGAACTTTTGGAAACCATTTGACCCCATAAAACAAGCAGAAATGCAATCATAAGGAAAGTTGTGAAGAACTCTTCAAAATCCCATTTATAGTATTTCTGCAGGCAGTCCATTAACAGCACTAGAAGACTGGTTGACTTGAGACCACAGTAACTTCTGCTTTCCCTAAGACTTTCCTACTAAGCAAGAGACCAACCATACAGACTGTATCATCAGTTTGTCAAAGCTGCTCATACAAGTAACTCTAGAATTCAGAGAAAACAAACATTTTTTTTCTAAGTTGCTAAGTAGCTTGCAGTAAGCCTGTACATGTCACTCTGCAGACAGTGGATGCTCACCACACGTCCCAGCACTGCTATGGGTTGCCTTTCAGCATCTCAATCAACTGTGGTTACAGAGCAACACCTGAACTGCTCAGAAGAGAGAGACTCCCCTGTACTAAGATACCACACTATAGTTACATTTATGACAGCTTTTTTTGCTATATTTTGATTGCTTTTGATTTATAACAATCATTTGCCACTATCAGATCAGTAAACTGCATTAAGTCTTTAGCTGAATGGAAGATTTTATCATCATACAAGACCACTGAAAACAGTCAGTTAACTACATTATTCTCTGGTCAATGAAAAGCACTGCTGAAAATACCAAACAGGAAAAGAAACTCACTCATGACAAAAATATATACACAGCATAAAATGAGGAGAGTGATGCTAACGACAATGGATTAAACCTTCTTTCCAACCAAAAGTTATGTCTCCCAGCATCCCTATAAAATCTTGCAGTATTCACTCCTGGTTCATATGGAAACAGACAAAAACTGCTCAACCTACACAAAAACTACAGTAACCATTCAGTCACCACTGAATTGAACAATCACACTACCTGGAAGGGACGACAACAAACTCGCTTGTTTGTGAACACTAAGCTATATAGCAGATAATAGTTACACAGCAATAACCTGAATTCATACTCCAAGGGAGTTTGACATGCAGAGATGAATCCAAACATTTTATACCAGCCATTTTGGTAGGCTCAAGTGATAAAAGGTGACCTCTGCAGATACAGTTTTTTCATTCCATAGATATAAGCACTAATCTGACCAGGAAAAACTGTCATCTCTGTTTTATGCAAAAATTAGAAATAAATCAGAAACAAAAATAAATATGTCACATCTTAAGATTCATGTATCAATCAAATGTGATATTAAGCTTTTATATATTGTATCTACTCCAAATACAAAAAACTGGTGAAATATAAAATAGCCTAAAAGGGCAGTTATCCTAACTTTGTTCTCTTATAAATAAGTTCATGTTTATTATCCAAGTATTCACAAATACTGTCTATAGGAAAATTTAATTTTTGTGATCCATTTCCTTTGAAAAGAACTTGCAATGATTAGAAGACATATAAAGTAGCTACTTCAATTTCTAAGACAACTTCCTAAAGAACTTAACAAACATTTCCTGCATTACATTTCAAGACTGTAAGAACATTGATAATGAGATAGTAAAACCATTCTCTTTACCTATGCTATTCAACATTTTGATTTCTTTACAAAATGAAAGAAACTCCAAAAATGCTTTCTCAACAAGATATTCACAAGAGACCCACTGTTAAACAAAACTACTAAGAGACAAAAATTAATAAAAATCTCACTTCAAGTGATGGAAGTTTTGCAATGGCTATCCCACATACACTAAGGATTATTATTTGCAGACTGATACATGCAGCTGAATTTATAAGCCATCTTAGTCTCATGAGAAGGGCACAGCTGTTTTTATTTCAGCAGGCTAATATTATCAAAATATTATACTACTGAGATGGTGCTGCTGTGTGATTTCTGATATATATATAGGTGTATATATGTAAGTATATACAAATACTTTGCTATTGGAATTGCAAAGCCAGTATAACCTACAGCTAAAGCTCAACATGCAGTAAGTAGTTAACAGGAAGAGTAAACTACACAGCCACAAGTGTTTCACGCTCACTACATATTTAAATAAAGGTGACTATTCTGTAATATTGAACAATTACATTACTACTAAACAGTTTTTTTTCCCAGCTGTGTGAAACTTAACTGGTTCCATTCATTTTCAGGCCTTCACATCTTGTTGCAAGATTTGTTAGCCAGGAAACTAAGATAAAAATTTTTCCTCGGTTCTTCCCCACCTTTCAATAACAATTAAAAAAATCACTAGAGCAGAAAAGGATGGTTTCTTAAACAAGCATACAGGTCTAGAAGGGACTCTAAGCCAAATCAATACAATCTCACTCTCAATAAAGCTACAACCCACACTTTCCAAAGAGCTCAAAGCAACAAGCCTTCCAAACACTATCTTGGACAGCAGAAGATGATACAAACAGAACAAAACTTTCACTTGAAGGACAGAAATAAAGAGAGTAAGCTAATATAGTAATATTCAGTGAGCAGTAAAGTCAGCACTTTTTTGAAGCATATGAGATTTGAGAGTGTTCAACATGCTGCAACACACACACAAAAAAATTCTCTTTTTGTTCTTTATTTCCCACCCTGGTGGGCTGGATGGGAAGTTATAAACCTTTCAAGCAGTTCTCAATGTAACATCTTATGATGCAAATATGCTGTCATGAATTATGAAGAGCATTTATCTTTCATCTCTGATTTTGTTACTAATAGGGGGCCAGAATAATCTGGAAAAGGCATGAGAGTGGGAGAACAGTGTATTTAGACTTTGATGTCTGATGTGGTCAACTTGAGAAACAGAGCAGACCCACCAACCCACCCCCGGACAAACCTGATACCCTCTCTAGGTAAGACCGCTTCTGTTCCTAGACTCAACAACCAGTCAGGGACTTGCCCCATAACTGTCTGATGTACAAGTTATATCAAGAAGCACTCACCCCTTTAACTTCTTGGAGGGCATTCTTCACTAAAAAAATAAATTTTTTGGAAGAAATATTGTATTACAGCACTGCATTTCAGATCATTGTCGTAATTCTGAAAACAAGATTTTCCTATAACAAGGAGTCACATCCCATTTTACAGCATCCACAATATTTCATAATCACAGATTATTTAAGCTAAGTAAAAGGTTAGGTAAATAAGCATAAGGTAATTTAATTTTTTTCCTCTTCTGCCTCTGATAATGTTCATAGAAAGGCTAGACTTCCTACAAGTATTTATTTGGTGATGCTCATAAGCTTAAAAGACAAGCAGAAGACAGTACTGAAATACAAAGCTTTACTGTGGAAATCATTGCCACACAGGAGCAGCAATGCAGCCCAACTCAACATCAAGACCTAATGAAAGCAAGACTTAGCCAGACTGCTGTTGTAGCTTTGGCTTAAACTACCATGGAACTGTACTGTCTCTCTAAACAGAAAATTTGAAAGTGGAGCATTTCAGCTTTATGTTGGGATATACACATCTGCTGATACACACACACACCCCCCTGTATCCATACATCTCTGCCACCAAATGCACAGCCTAGGAACTATTGTAGACCTCTGTGTTCTATCAGATGAGCTGTAAGTCCCAAAATTAGGTAGCTACTGAAAATACAAATCACTCACAGCAATAAAAACTTTGAGGAAAAAAAACCCTCTTTATGATCAAGATTTTAACAATACTCTGTTTTGCCCTAATGCTATTTTTAAATCGTTAACACCATTATCAACTGAAAGAAAAAATCACAAAAATTCAAGTGTATATTTAATGTAATAGGGAACAATTTCTTGTTCATTTTGAATGGCAGCTGAAATTACTCTTTTATCTGCCACAGGTTCTGTTGTTTTGCCTTTGTCCACATTTTTAATATTAAACAGTACTATTTTCATACACTAATCATATCATAAAACATTTACCTTTAGATGTGATGATTTCCCAGGCTTCATCTCTGCCTGAAAGACAATTCCATTTATGAATTTTGAGTAAAATAGTTTTGAATTACACATGTAATTTACTGTTTTTCTTGTTACTTGAAAGTAGATTAAGATGTGATAAGAGCCAAACCCCCTAGAAGTCACAACTGCTTGTGAAACTATGCATCTCGTATTCCTCCTATGAAGCAGAATGCTTGTTTGAAACGTTTGATGAACTTAAAAATATCTTATGATGAAGTTCAAGAATCACAATGAAATGTCCTGGACTATATACACAAGACACAGTATATGGCAATACTGTAATATTATAATAACGTATATATATAATTATAATAATTTTACCAATAACATAGATATATCCATAGTGCATAAAAACAAACATAACATTCTCTCCTTAAAACTAACTTTTAGTGCACTAGTAACTTTAGTGTAAGTTTAGTGCTATCAGGCACTTAACGGCTGCTTCCACATTAAAGAGCTTTAAGTCTTAACACTCACTGCACTCCTTTGGATTTCAAAGCAAACAAACAAAAAAAAATAACCCAAATAATTTTCTGTGTTTTTACAAAATATCTAACGACATCAGTTTGCCTCCCTTTTCCTAGACTCTCTCTACCTCCTCCAGATACAGACAAGATTTGCACAAACGTTATATTTACTCATATTAATTCAGAAGATATTTGTAAGTAGAAATATTAGGTCCTCAATTACAAACAGTTAGTTTCAGAGGGGAAACTGATCCGGAAGAAAACCTACAAGCTTAATAAGGACTAGAACAATTACACTTTCTTGGTACTAAAATCCAACATAGACACCAAAAAAAAACCCCAAAAAAAGAACAACAACAGCAAAGTAGTGACTCCTAACAAAGGAAAAAGTAAAGTAAGAATAACTTAAGCGTCACACATTTAATGGCTCTGGCTTTAAAATCAACGAGTCACCTGTCCTGCTCGTTTCAAACAGCCAGCATCCACAGCTCTGCAGTCTTGTACATACTGAGAACTGAAAAGCTTTCTCCTTAACTCGCCTGACACTTCTCCCAAATGACAAACCGTACAAAGTATCATCGTAACTCAATGTCTTAAATTACGATGAATACTGGGCAAACAATAACAAACCAAGGCTAGCTATACCCTAACTTGGAACCTTAACTTCCTTGAGACCAAAGGCTCCTAAAACAGTATTTTCGAAGCAAGTTAAATTACTGCCTTTTTGATTTAAGAGAAACACCCAGTTCAGGCATTCGAAACAACCACTTGGCCCATTAAGAACACTACAGATACCGTGAGCCCCACCTTCCACAAGCACCCATTTGCAACAATTGTTCCATCTGGCAGCGGAGACAAACGAAACACTGGAGCGAGACCTTGCAGCCAGGAAGCTTAAGATCTCCCGGGGCTTCGCAGGAAGGCACCTGCAGGAACTTTTATCGGCGCCGTCAAGGGAGCAGCTCCGCGGCAGCCACGTTCCGCTGTGCGGGCAGAGAAGCCGTACAACGCCCGGGACAACGTCCCGCCTGCCGCCGCCCCAGGGAAGAATCGCGTTTAGCCCCGGCCGAGACCCCAAACCGAACCCCAAAGCCGCCAGCCGCCCCCGCCGCCCCNCAGGAAGTCACCGCAGCCGCGGTTCCGCTTCCAGGGCACGGCCCGGCCGTTCTCTCTTCTCTCCCCGCCTTTCCCCGCCCCGGGCTCCGCCCCCGTTCCCCGCCCCGGCCCGGGGGAGGAGTGTGGAGCGCGGCGTCACCGGGCCGCCCCTCCTCTTCCGGGCCGGTGGGAAGCCTGTGGGAAGCCGGTGTCAGCCCGGCCGTCAGGTAGCCGCGAGGTGCCGTGAGTGTCCCCTGGGTGGCCGCTCCTCCATCCTCCGGCTGTGTGGTCCCGTGCCGAGCGGGCGGTGCCCGCGGGCGGTGTCCGCTGTCTCCGCGCTGTGGCCGTGGCAGCGCCGTGCTGGAGGATCCGGGGTGCGCCAGGGCGGTCCCGCTCCGGCCCCGTTGGGCACAGCTCCCTGCCCCGGAACGGAGCAGCCGGGGGACAAGGGTCGAGGCGGGTGGTGTTGGGGGCAGTTCTCGGGGAAGGTGGAGAAGGAAATCGGTCTCCGAGCGCTGAAAGCTCCCGCGTGGAGGGCATCGCGGTGCCTTCTCGGCAGACCTTTGTCTAGGTGATGCCAGTGCTTCAGTGTCGCAGCTTTGCTGCTGAGTTTGACCCTTAAGTGAGGAATCAGATGGTGACCTTTAAAAAAGTGGTTAGAATTTAGGTAGAAAATTGAGAAAAACCGTAAATCCTAATTAGAGGTGGGGTTTTTTTAGACAGAGCAACGTGCTGGCGTTTTGTTTACAAATATGTAATTTTATTTTGTTCCCAGTGGAAAACAGACTGATGGCATCTGCACCTGTTTCGCAGCCTCCTCCTAAAAAAACGGTGGCCTCTCACGTACCTTTTGCAGATCTGTGTTCTACTCTGGAGCGAATACAGAAGTGCAAATCTCGTCCAGAGAAAACCAAGTATTTCAAGGATTTCTTGGATTCCTGGAGGAAATTCCATGATGCGCTTCATCAAAAGGAGAAAGATGTCACAGATTCCTTTTACCCAGCTATGCGACTTATTCTCCCACAGTTGGAAAGAGAAAGGATGGCATATGGAATTAAAGAAACTATGCTTGCAAAGCTCTATATTGAACTGCTTAATTTACCAAAAGATGGAAAAGATGCTGCAAAGCTTTTAAATTACAGAACGCCTACGGGCTCACGTGGAGATGCTGGAGATTTTGCAATGATAGCATACTTTGTGCTAAAACCTAGGAGCCCAAAACAAGGCAGACTGACAATAGAACAAGTCAATGAACATTTAGATGTGATTGCTAATAATAATGCTGCTAAAAACAAGGGTCAGTTAAAGAAAAGTCTTCTTCAGTTAATAACCCAGAGCACAGCACTGGAACAGAAATGGCTTATCCGAATGATCATAAAAGATCTAAAGCTTGGTGTTAGTCAACAAACTATATTTTCCATTTTTCATCCTGATGCTGCTGAATTGCACAATGTTACTACCGATTTGGAAAAAGTTTGCAGACAACTGCATGATCCCTCTGTCTCACTTAGTGATGTTTCTATCATGTTGTTTTCTGCCTTTAAACCAATGCTTGCTGCTATTGCAGATGTCCAGCAAATTGAGAAACAAATGAATAACCAGACATTCTACATAGAAACTAAGCTGGATGGTGAACGCATGCAGATGCATAAAGATGGGGATGTGTACAAGTACTTTTCCCGAAATGGGTTTGACTATACTCAGCAATTTGGTGCTTCACCCCTTGAAGGCTCATTAACACCATTTATTCATAATGTATTTAAGAGCAATATACAAAATTGCATTCTCGATGGTGAAATGATGGCTTACAATCCTGAGGCACAAACTTTTATGCAAAAAGGAAACAAATTTGACATAAAAAGGATGGTGGAAGACTCTGATCTGCAGACCTGCTTCTGTGTATTTGATGTATTGATGGTTAATGATCAGAAATTGGGGCATGAAGTACTAAGCAAAAGATATGAAATCTTAAGTAGTGTATTTACCCCAGTAAAGGGCAGGATACATGTTGTCCATAAGAGAAGTGCCAGAACAAGAAAAGAAGTAATTGATGCTTTAAATGAAGCAATAGATAACAGAGAGGAAGGAATTATGGTGAAAGATCCCATGTCCACCTACAAGCCTGACAAACGTGGGGAAGGCTGGTTAAAAATCAAGCCAGAATATGTCAATGGACTGATGGATGAACTAGACCTCTTAATTGTTGGTGGTTACTGGGGGAAGGGGTCTCGTGGTGGAATGATGTCTCATTTTCTATGTGCTATTGCAGAGACACCCCCTCCAAATGAAAAACCGACTATTTTCCACTCCATTTGTCGTGTTGGCTCTGGCTATACTATGAAAGAGTTATATGATCTAGGCTTGAAACTGGCTAAACACTGGAAGCCCTACAATAGGAAGGACCCTCCTGGTAACATTTTGTGTGGAACTGAAAAACCTGAAATGTACATTGAACCGTGCAACTCTGTCATAGTTCAGATCAAGGCAGCTGAGATTGTTGACAGTGATATGTACAAAACTGACTGTACTTTGAGATTCCCCCGAATTGAGAAGATCAGGGAAGACAAAGAATGGTACGAATGCATGACTTCAGGCATGTTAGAAGACCTCAGAGGCAAAGCACAAGGAAAGCTGGCATCTAAGCACCTTCATATAGATGAGTATGATGAGCCACATGAGAAAAAAAGGAAGACTGTTTCAAAGGTGAGGAAGATAATTGGAATAGCTGAGCAATTTAAAGCTCCTGATCTTTCTAGTGTAAGCAAGGTTTCAAATGTGTTTGAAGATGTTGAGTTTTGTGTTATGACAGGAATGGGAAAATACTCAAAGTCTGACCTGGAAAGCAAAATAGCCCAGTGTGGTGGCAGTGTGGTACAGAACCCAGGGCCAGAGACTTACTGTGTCATTGTAGGAGCTGAGAATGTCAGAGTGAAAAACATCATTGCTTCAAACAAATACGATGTGGTGAGGGCAGAGTGGCTTCTTCAGTGTTTTCAAACCAAAATGCTGGTACCTTGGCAACCAGCCTTTATGATTCACATGTCTCCTGACACAAAAGAACATTTTGCTCGTGAGTATGATTGTTATGGAGACAGTTACACAGCAAACACGGATGTTGCACAGCTCAAGGAAGTGTTCTCAAGAATGAAAGACAATAAGGCAATGCCTCTGGGCTTGATTGCAGAGCTAGAAGAACGTTACTGGTGGAACAGTTGTCAGCTCGGTATATTCAGAGGAAGCACTATTTATGTGGACTGTTATGCTGTTCTTAGTGAGCCCAAAAGCAAAATCCCTGCAACTACACTATCAATTAGAGCTTTGGAGCTCCGTTTTTATGGTGCAAAAGTAGTTTCTCACCTTGAAGAGGGTGTGTCCCATGTTGTTGTAGGAGAAGATCATTCACGGGTAGAAGAGATGAAAGCACTCAGAAGAACATTTGGGAAAAAGTTTAAAATTGTGTCCGAGCTGTGGGTAACACACTCAGTGGAGGAAAGAGTCGCAAAGAATGAAAATCAGTATTTAGTTTAAAGCAGTTTTTAAGATTGGAGCAAAGGCATGTTTTGACTCGGACTTTGTGAGGTTGTCCTAAATTTTGTGTGTGTTTTCATGTCTGTTTAAAGCTGGCTCTGGCTAAAGAATAGCACTGAATTGCTGAAATCAGAGGAAGGCTTTTAATTTTAATCTTGCGGAAGCAAGGGGATGCGAAGCTATGCTGGGGAGAAAAAAAAAACACCACAAGATAAATAATTTAAGCCTTTTAATCCACAAACAGGGCTCAGGAGAGATCTAAAATATTACATAAATAAAATATGTTTGAAACGGGCTAGCTTGTTCTAGCTTTAATAATGCCTCCATTGTTCAAAATGGAGACAATATATTATTTTATGGGGATTCTGCTGTTTATTATTTAGCTATTGATCTGCAATCACGTTCATGTTTTTGTGGACTTGTTTTGTATGTATTCCATATGCTAGAGAATTCATTCATTTATAAACTTTATCTGGATTATTTTAATTTGCTCACATTGGTTTTAGCATTAAGCACCACACAGCCTCGGAAGCACTTTGATTTTAGGATTTGGTGTAGATCCCATGTTTCTTTGTGTAAACAGTCTTTGTACAAAAGAACCTAAACTTTTCGTTGAGGTGATAATGAATTAATAATGATCTATATATTTATGAAATACAAATCAATTACTTAAAAATTCTGATAACCTCCTGTGCTCATTACAGTTTAACTGTGAATTGTGACAGGACTAGACTTTTACAATTAACCATCAGTTACCAGCATATCTTTTGAAAATGCTTCTTAAGTGATTGTAGGATTAATTTCCAAATATCCAGTTCAATGTATATTTTTACTAAATAAATTATAATTACTAAATAAAATATATTTTTAAAGTCTGACTGGTATTTATCTTTAAGAAGCCACTTTTGAAAAGAACAAAACTTAATTTCTACTGTTAGAGACTTTATGCATTAATTTTGAGGGGAGAAAGGTTGAGGCCTTGTTTCTTGTTACGTCAACATTGGTGTCTAACAGAAATTAAGTTGGGCATGTCACATGGAGTCAGTTTTTAGCTGACCTCTTTCTTCAGTGCTTTCTGTGGTCATGTTCATACAAAAGTTCCTGTAAAAAGAATTGAGAACTGTTATGTGAAAGGTTTATTGAAGTATTGGTTAATTGGAATTGTATTGATATCTCTTAGTGTATTAGCAGCTCTGTATCAGTTGAAATATACTCAATAGGTAAAATGTAATAGCCACTGTACTCAAATTTCCTGTCACCAGGCCTGCTTCGCTCTTTTTCTCAAGTGGGGCTGGTATGGTGGGACTGTGCTTTTTGTTGGTAAGGGTACTGCCTTGCTGTTCCCTCAGTGTGCTTTCCCTCGTGGAGCAGCCCACTTGCACCACTTGCTTGACCCCACAGGGGTCAAAAACTGCGGAAAGCTTGTCACCTGTTTACTGGAGTACATCTGTTTGATGAAACCCTTAAAAACTGTGTGGTTCCTGTTGCTCAATTTCCAGTTACTCTTTTCTGAAAGAGTACATCTGTATGTTTTAAGAGCCTCTATTAATATCCTTGAAAAGCAGAGGATCCACTTATTCAGGTGAAATCAGTCAAAATCTGTCATCTATAGTAAATAACAGGTAAGATGCACTGTTCTGTTTATGGCATCTCAATGATCTGGTGAGAGATTTTAAAAAGCACTGTAGTTTGCTTATGGAGTTTAAGTAATACTTTGTGTCACTCTGTTAAAATACAATCAAATGCCATTTAATCTTTCTGATCTATATGTAATTGCAGCTTGTGTTCTTTCAAAAGAGGTACTGAAGTTATAAAATGTCATAAAAAAATGAAAAAATGTTCATTTGAAGGTGACTAGGGAAATGCCTTTTAATATAGTTCAACTGAGCAGAAAGCATCTCCAGCTGGTAACAGCTGTTGTACCTCAAAACAGTAGGTAGGCCTGTAAAATTTTATAGTACTATTTTTTGCTGTGAGGGGTTAGGAATGAGAAAACTCTGTAAGCTTGAGTTTTTATACAAATCTAACAGTGAAGGAGCTTGTAAGTATAATTACAATGTTTCTCCATGTTCCTTTCTAGAAGCAAGGAAATTAAAAGGCATCAACCTCAGAATTATTTTCTTTTAGAAAAAAAAATGCATTTAGCATTATTTTTGGGAGTTTTTAATAGATGTAGCTTTTCTTTCTTTGTAATTTTGGGGAAGTTTATCTTGAGAGAACATATAAGGGAGGTGAATTTAAGTTCAAACCGCAAGCATTAGTGTTCACAGCATATGTGATTGTATTTGAAAACTGATGTAATAAGAACGTTTCAACATGTATAATTATCCCTACATTAGTGACAAAATATATTTAAATTTATTCTTCTGTTAATACTATGGGTAGAGGAACTGTGTAAAGCTATGAAACCAGAGTTCATTTTTCTCCCTGTCATACATAAAATAAAATACATTTTTGATGGCTAAAGTTGCCAAAAATAAGATACCAGGAGTTTAAAAAAAAAAAAAAAAGGATTGTTACCCACAAAATGAGTGAGTATGGTGTGAGGGGTTACATATTCCATTCTTTTATCCTCAGTCTTTCCCACAATGGAATTAATTTACATAGTCTGGTTCTGTATATAAGTTTTTATAACTTGTCTAGCATTTTGTGTTGTACAATACCAGCTTAATGGAGAAAAGTACAACTCTAGATATTGTTTTTCTCAGTATGGGCTAGATGAATGGACAGGGTGAAAGCTGGTTGAAATGCCAGGCTTGAAGAGTTGGCATCAGCAGCCAAGGTAGAAGGGGCAATTGGCACAAAATGGAACAGGGACTTTTGCTTAAAACTAGGAAAATTTTTACTGCAAGGGTGGTGAAACACAGGAACAAGTTGCTCAGAGGGGTTGTGGAATCTCCATCCTTGGTGACATTCAATATGCAATCAGCTACAACTTGCTCTACCTGACCCTTCAACTGGACAGTGACTACATGATCTCAAGAGGTGCCATCCAGCCTCAATTGTTCTGTGAATCAGGTCTGAACTAAATTTCCCATTCTGATTTTAGGTGTCTTGTGAATGGTCAGAGTGTCAAGTGGTGAAATACACATTGAAATTTTAATTGATTTTTTTTTAATTTGCAGGACAATAGATATTATATTTGACTCTCTATATTAGTGTGACTTTTAAAGCTACACATCAAACTGGAGGAAAAAAACAAAGCAACCAAGGAAACCCAAAGCATAAACTAAATTGAGTTACAATGAACATGAACATCAAGGTTCTTCAGTCTCCTGAGCAGTGGAAAGAACTGTTTAAGTGCTGTGTATAAATGTTTAAATACTAGCCATATCTAAGAGAACATAAAAGCTGTTTTTCAATTTGAGGTGATATATAACTATACCAATTGTGAAAGTGAAAACAGGCTCCAGTAATTTAACCACTTTCATCTGATTGCCCAGTCTTGATTTGGGAATGCGAAAGTAACAGCTTCTTTCCTGTGATGGTAGACTTTACAAACATAAACACTACAGATCCAAGGAGGAGGTAGGATTTCTCCACAGTCTTGCACATGGAAGTTTCCTTCTGCAGATAAAATGCCGCACCCTCAGCAGACTTTGCTATGGCAGCAACAGCAGCAAGCAGAAGTAACGTGTTTTCTGAAATCTATGATTTTAACCTGCACATCTTACACCTGCAGTTAATGCAATAACTGTCAGGTCAAAGGCAGTTGGATGGGAGTTCCTGTCAGTACATAAATCCATGTATTCAAGTAAAAGACAGCAAACAGTTGTGTTACACGGCTAGTCTCTTGTGGTTGCTTTTTTCCTTCTAGGTCTCCCACAGCTTTTGTCCTGAGTTGGCCCCTTTTGACTAGTGTATTATAGATTTTATATGTCAGACCTGTGTGCTGCCAAAGTGGAATGAACTTATACAGGCATTTAGAGGTAGTTCACATATCTCTCTGTTATGCTTCAGTGTGCCCTGTAAACATGTTCACATATAATTATACCAAACATAGTTACATACATCTCAGATTAGGGGTTGTTTTTGGTTTTGTTTGTTTGTCTGTTTGTTTTGGGTGTTTCGTTTGTTTTTTTTAATTTTTATTTTACTTAAAACCTCTGAATGCTATTAGTGTAATAAAAAAAGATTATTCAAGGCAAAAGAAATTATGGTAGGTATGACATAGTTCAGGTCTCTTGTAGGAAGAGAAGAGAAATAAACAGGATAGCCAGTTTTGCTGATTATATCTCTGTAACTGAAACACAGCAGGTGCTGGGAGTAGACTGCCTGACACACTGCCACAGCAGCAGCCACGGCAGAACAGTGAGGTCATATGCATTAACAACATTAGCAAAATTAGTAAATAAAAGTTAAGAAAAGAAAAATAATTTTACTCTTTTTTTCCCCCTCTGAATTATGTGGCAACTCAAGAATAATTTTTTCCTGTATCAATTATCTAAATTCTTATACTTGGTGATGAAAAGCTCTATGGACAGAGCAACTGCTGCATACAGATCTCATACAGATTCCAGGCAGACACTCAGTAAAGACATCCAAGGTGCAGTACAGATAAAATAGTTAAATTTTTTAAGACAGAAATATTTTTTTTTCACTAGGAGGTATAAAGAAACATTTTACTACTAGGAAGAGATCTGGGTCTTATATGTCATGGTGCAGGAAAAATCTGTTGTATGTGTTTTGAATAACCTGCCTTCCTGACCTGTGTTTTTGGAAGACACGGGCGATTCAGCCTCCAAAATCACACTTACATTTTCTCTCTGTGCAAAATGCTTTTATAATTGCATGCTTTGTGCTGGGTTGTCTTTGTTTATGAATTCTGGTCTGAATTATATAGTTCTGTGCTTCATTCAGGGTGCTGAATGTTTTGGCTGCAGAGTTGGACTGTGGCTCAGTCATGACCCTGCTCTGGACTTCTGCAACTGCAGGATTGTCTGTCCAGCATGTGGGTGAGCTCCAAGAATTGCATGGAGAGGAGGGGGATTACTAAATCAGAGTAGCCAAAACCTGCTAGAGCATGTGCAAATGTGCAGACACATATAGAATATGTGTGTGTGTGTCCACATACATAAAAATATATGTATAAATATTGAGAGAGAGAGATGTGATGCTTATGATGGCTCTCTTCAGCACTCACCTCTTATTATTCCTTCATCTTTAGCAATGCTGAGAAATGTTTTTAGAGATCCCAGAAACGGATGGGAAGGCTAGAGAACAAGAATTTGTGACAGTGTTGCATAATTTGTACCTGCAGGCTGCCCCAGGCCAACTCACCTACACACAGTCACTGCCGTGACTGTGCCTTACACACAGACCTCTTCTCCCCCATCCAGAAAATGGACTGTGGAAGTTTTACTTGGTCAGTATAAACAAGAAGATCCCAGGACTCAGCGCAGACCATTTTTTGCATTCTGCTGTCTACACTAAACAGAAGTGGTTTCCAGTTCTTTAAACTATATTGCCAACTACCAGCAGCTGTTCCTCATTAATACAGCAAAAGTTGTCATTTCCTAAAATGGTCTGGTCATGTAAAAGCTGTACCCTTAGCCTTGGTCAGGCCATCCTAGCTGATTCTTCATCCCTGTTTTGGGAGAATGTTATTTGGTCCAGACCAAGCTGCATTGTGGACAATAGCATGGTAGTGGCAGGCCTGTGCCACTGATCTGTCTAGTCAGGATGAGGAATTGAATTGAGCATCTGACATGAAGAGCCTTGAGACCATGGAAAATACATGCTCTGCCCTGGATTATGTTCAGGAGCAGACAAGAAACATGGGGAGGTGGCTGGGTTTTGTGGTCCCTGAGCATGGGCACAGCTCTACTGTGGGAATTTGAGCTTGTGAGAAGACAAGTAAGTGTTCACAATTGGCCACGCAGTTATAGGTAACATCAGAACAGAATGACTGCAAAGAAGCCAAGAAAACAGACCACAGCTGTGTCTTACACAGGTTGAGGAGAGATAAAGAGTGCTATGCTGTTTATTACCAAAGAGTTCTCTGTGCATCTTGAGCAAGGGCAGTGGCAACACTTTGCTGCTGTTCACTTAAGCCTTCACCCACAGTTATCTGCCCTTTGGCTATATTCCAGAATTTCCACAGAGAATTTCAATGCTCATTTATTATTGCACAAAGGTTTTAGCAATCAGACAACACACAAATCACATATCATCTTTTACAATTATATTAAAAGCTTACAGGAATTAAAATAAAGATTAAAATAATTTAGCAGCATTCACACAATAACAGTTCCCCAAAGATCACCACAGACAATCAAACATTGGCAGGAAATAAATAGTTAGGCAGGTGGCCAGCATAGATAACTTGGCTCATCAGTATTCAAGCAGGAACAGCCTTGTAGTAGTGCAGCTTTAAAACAAACAGGTATTTTCCACATAAGGAAAAAGGATTTCAGTGTTACCATAAGACTTAAAAGGAAAAGCCCTAGAAGATTCTTTGCTCTGCTTGCAGCCATTGGCTTAATACCAAGACAGAAACACAGATAGGTCTCTTTACCTGTCTTTCAGAAATGTAGCCATTCTCTATTGGGCAGTTTGCTAAAAACCCCACCTAAACCATCCTGTATTTAAGGCAGAGAACAAAGCTTCTCAGAGCTTCTTGTGATGTGGTAGCAGGGTAAGGTGTGTGTAAGTACCTGTGCATGGCTTCTATTTTGTTCGTTTATTATTTTATAAGTTTATTAAACCTTTTGCTTTACAAACCATACCCAAGGAGCTGTCTAACTATTATTTTTAAGCCATTCTGTGAGGTGCAGGCACCCTTAGAAACTTGATGCATCTGCATGTGGCTTATTCCATTCTGGCCGTGTGGAAGAACATATCACAGCGTTTGCATTATTAGTCAGCCTAAGTTCCATGCTACAACCACTTCCAACCCCAGCCTCTCTTCTGTCCTTCTTTTACGTGTGGTTGCACCCTGCAGAATCCTTTGCTAGGTCTTGTTTTAAATGCTGTTGAAAGAGGGAGACAAGCAATTTCAATTAATATGTTTGTCAGGACAACTTGGAAGTTAGTTAAATGCAAATACAGAAGTTTATACACCAGCATTAAGCAGTATGTACTGTGCTGAAAATGGTGTGAAATGATTTCTGTGTATAAGACAAATAGGCTGGACTGACTGTTTTACATGCATGAGCATACTGTGAGCAGGTTTAAGATGATCACGAGGAAGAAATAAGTTTTGCCAACACATCCTTCTGACTTAAATGTTGGCCCATCAACATTATGTGCATCTAGCTTCAAAGCAGAACTGCTTAAATTTGCTAAAGAGCCTCTGGAGATTGCAGAGAGAAATCATGTCTGCCTGTCTCCATGTACTTGTACAAAAACTTCCCTCACTTCCATGGTATCATGCAGAACACTTATTTGGGTGTGCAGCCTGTTCACTGCAGCTGTAAGCTTAGTGCTCTGTGAAGACTTTCTAAGATAAAGTAGGTCCTCTTCCCAGAGTTCTTTGTAAAATGATCTACCTCAGAATTTCAGAGGTAGAAGGCTCGTCTTAATCTGTCCTGCAGACATCTGTAAAAGTGAAATCTGATTCCCTTTGACTCTTCACACCTCTTTCTCCTTGAGGTTCTTAATCACGCATGATCCATGTTTTGGGAGAACAGTTAGAAGAGCTTTCACCCCTCTATACATTCCACCTACTTTATGTACAATCTGTGATTTGAGTGTTTCCCAGCAATGGGAGGACCATGCTACTGTTGTACAGAAATATCTAGCTGCCTGATTCTCTGACTAATGGGCCATTATACAAAAGGAAGCCTCTAGAAACCCCACAAACTGGGTAAAACACTGTGTGAGAGACTAGACTGGTTAATAACTCAAACCATTGGCCTCTTACCTGCCCAGGTACAGAGGGCAGTGCACACTCATCTCAGGAGGCTGCAGCTGGCATTAAACAAGATTAGGGAGAAGGCTGGTAAGAGGCAAATCCCATGAGGCAGGATAATGTTTTCATCATACTAGTGTCCTCCCTTACATAATGGCTCAGGTATGAAAACCCCCCTCCAGGGAAGTATCTGGGCTTTTACAAGTAGCCTGAAGGTACTGTCCCCTTCTGATGGTTCACTGTTGACTCAGCTTGCTGACCTGAGAGGCAGCTGTAAGGTCTTAAACCACCAAAGACTCCTGAAGTGTGCCATGACCCACAGCATTACATCCTTCACTGTGAAATTCCAGTAATCCTGCCTTCACACCCCAGGGAAGATACCTGTGCATTCCCACCTGAGCCTGAGCACATATAAACCCAGTGGATGCTGTTTTGTGGTTTTACCCCACCCTGATGGATCAAGACAGTGACCATCACTTTGACCAACAGACTTTGAAGTTGCGACAATCAAGTCTTGTGGCAGGATCCAACAGGGTATGACTACAGACCTTTCTACTCTTATTCTTTCTCCTTTTTTCCCCCCCTATTTCTTTCTGTCTCTATGTCTATCTGTCTCTCTACTTCACAATCACTGGTAAATAAAAATCTGTATTACTGACTTCAGCATATGGTCTCATTTACACCTTACTTCAGGCAGTGGCATCTCTCTAATAATTTTAATAATTGGATCTAAACACACTGTTAAGGGCAAAGAAAATCTCATTAACTGAAAGAAATTTGCTTTTTTCTCCCAAATTTAGAAATCTAAGGCAAGGCTGTCACAGAGCTTGAATTCTTCCTAAAGCTGGATGAACATAAACTCTTCTTTGAAAAGGACTGGTAAACATCCAGATTTTTGAATGGCTTTTTAACCTGGATTCACAAATGAAGTATTTGCCATGGGAAGTTTCAGTCCCCATTCTCAAAGCTGTTTGTTTGACATCATTGAGAAATCATGATAGGAACTGATACAGCAATCCATATAAATGGTCCAGCCACTGGCCCTCAGGATGTAATGAGGAGTCTTGGGTTGATGTGAATACTGTGTTTCCATTAAAGTTTCCAATTAAAAGAGAGAGACTTCACACACCACAGTTCTTCTGCTGGCTGAAAATACCTATAAATTTCCAAAGTGTCAGGTCACAGTTACAGCTTTGGGACACTAGCTTACCTGTCAGCTACCATATTGCTCCTGAATTATTAGGAATGGTTAAAAGGTACATGGGTGCAGTCTGAAAATGGGATATATACCTTGTTGAGGAATTTTATGGTACCTCTAGAGTTCGATTAAACACATATGTGTGCTTAAATATAAAAGAGAAACTGTTAATAAATAATGCATTGGCCAGAGTTCTACCAGTATATGCAGTTCTACATGGAGTATCCATAGATGTGTCATAAGCAGATCCCTTATAAACTCCTGCATCAGCACTAATCCTGATAGTGGTTGCATGTAGCACCTCAGCTCAGCTGTGGGTCTGTTCCTCAGCCCACCTCCGCTGTCCAAAGCTCATACCTAAGCTTGTGCTGCTGAATATTCCCACTCCAGGATGGTTTATAAGGCAACGCTGAGGTTGTTCCTCATCTCATCACCCAGGGGAACCTTTATTCCCCTGCAAGAATTTATTCCTGCTTCCAGAGATGTTAGCCATTTCTTGCAGCTAGGCCTTCTAGCCCTGCATTCCAGATCATTAATTGGCCACAAATTACCCTATTGAGCAGTTGCAATTTGATCTTCCCCTTCAACAGCCAGATTTCAGAGTCCAGACCATGCAATGGGGAGCGCAGATCATTTAATTCCTTTTCTCTTAGAAGTTATACCTCAAAATTCTTTCCTTGTCCAAACTCTGCCACCAATTGCTTTTGGTCTGTTTGGGTTTTGGTGGCATCCACAGAAATTCAGCATGGCACCTGTTTGATGTGCTCAGTTGATGTAACTGTTCGTAACATTTTGGACACTTTTAGCTATTTGCAAAGAGGTTATTGCAGCGTAATACATACAGCTATAAAGTATATAAGAATTATTAATTGCTTGGCTTGTGCAGCTGTTAGCTAGATAATAAAGAGCTAGGCTAAATGTTAGTGTGCCCTTCACCCCTTCCCATTGACACTCAGAGTCTCCAGGGAGAGATAGCCAGTGATCAACAATGAGGTCAGCTCAGGAAGATCCTGGGTCAGGTAAAGGCACCAAACTTGGCCTTTGATGCTCTCTGGATTTCATCTCTTCCTGAGTTCTCTTTCACCACCTTTTTCTTCCTTCAGAGTTTTTTCTTTTCTACCTTGGCGTTTTTTCCTTCGGAATCTTTGAACCACTCACAGACCCAGTTTCAAAAGTTCTACCTCCACTGTCAGCTTTACCTTTCTTGTCTCACACAGTTCCACTCTGCAGATGTTGTCACAGCTCTTTCTTCCAGCTTGGCAATTTGCTCAGAAATCTGAGCCAGGTTCTCTACCAGAGATAAACCTCGGATTCTTGAAACAAGAGTCAGCTGAAATCCTGTGAGGGAGGAAAAGTTTTATGAAGGAGATACATTCATAGAACATATATATACACATATATATTTAATGGAACATACATATATGTATTTAAGTGAACTTGCAAGACACTTATTTTGAATTCAGAGAGAAGCTGCATGCATTAAGTGCTGTATGTAGTAAAATTGTCTTTCCAGAGACTTGCTTTTTTTTCTTTCCTCCCTATGAGAATTTTATGTTAATCATAAAGTGAGAAGTCAGAGGCAAAAAGGAAGGGAACTGCAGCTTGTTAGGAGTCAGACCTCTTTACACAGAAAGCAGATTATTTACTTGTTCTCTCTCCTTCACTTCACATTTTCAGTCAAGGTGCCTGAAAAGAACAAACGTTGAGCAATCAAAGTGTGAAAGCCTGTGTCTGTGTCTATTCATATATAGTAACTTCTGAACTAATGGGCCAATTCTATCCAAGTTTCACAAAGAAATAGCAGTATCCCTCTCTGTGCCCACTCCCAGCATGGCGCTCCAGCGTGGGAGATGCCTGGGAAGAGAAGGTGGTAATGGCCTCTATGAGGGAAAGATCCTGAAAAGAAATTATTTCAGGTGCCAAAAGAACTTCTCCCAGTTTTCTCATTTTCTCATGAAGTCAGTGAACCCAAGGCAGAGAAACAGGAACACAAGCTTCTTTGGTTGTGACAAAGCCTCTCCTGCTCCAGTCTGCTGCTTAGTGCTGATGTGAAGAGGGAACAGTGAATGCCCAATCACATGAAAATCTCACACTTCATTAGGTATCACAGTATCTAATCACTTATCTGCAGAACTCTTTGAAACCACTCTCACCTGGTTCTGCTGCTCAGAACTCTGAATGCTCAGCATTGTGTGTGATGTATATCCTGATGTGCAAATGCCATGATTTTTATTTGTGTTGTTTATTCAGACTCTCAGAACCTAGCACATCCCTGCTATGTTACTGTCTTCTGTAATATGGTGCTTATTGTCATTTTTATTTAATGAGAAAGATACTAAAAATATAATGCTATCACACACGTTTTATGAATATTCAGTGAATATAAATCAAATGGAAATAAAAGGAGAGTACTCATTTAAGAAGGTAATTTCTACCTGAACAGAAAGAGCCAAATAGGAGGAAAAGAAACTGATAGGCAAAAAACTGTTCCACTTAGTTTTAGTTCCACAAAATTGCCAAACTCAGACATGGGGACAGTGATTTGATAACTAATAGAAATTCCCAATAAAATCATGTGGTTTGATTATGGTTTGATTTAGGTGATATTCCAGTGCTTCACCAGAGTTACTGGATAGTCTGTGGAATGAAGGATTTCTGTCTAAGCATACCAGAAAACTATCAATATTATATTTTTGTTGGTAATGCAGTTTCAGAGTATTCATTTTTCTCAGGACACTGCAGTTTCTTCCTTAGAGATTTTATGGATATGGCTCAGTCTTTGGCAGTGCTGTGCTTTTCCTGAAATGGTCACAATAATATGTCACCAAAAAGCATTTTGTAAAGAAAGCTTTGTTCTTCAGAATCAAAAAATATAAGATCCAAATATAAAAACAGGTATGGTGATACAATTTCTTCTTTAACTGGTTCCCACATGATTTGACAATGTATTAGTTTATTTTCAGTTTTAATAGTCCTGTGCTCAAGAGGTATATCTGTTTCCTTCAAGGTTCACAGTGTGATGTTATTTACATTAAAGTAATATCAGCTTTCATTGAGGGAATAGTTAAAAGAGCTGTAAGTTATAGATGTAAGAATTAAACAAAATTTTAAAATAAAAATGTATATTTCTATGGATATAAGGAGGTTCTAAAAATTCTTCTCCTGAATAAAAAAAATCTACCTTTACAGTGAAAAGCTTAGTATTGTAATCCAAAGGATAAACTAAAGTTCATGGATGGTATTGGAAACAGATGTAGTAGCTAATATTAATTGTCCCAGGAAAAGCAAACTCAAGAAGGAAAGAAACACCCTTGTGCTGTGAATGATTCAGACATTAATGAGTCTGTGTTCATTAGCAGTGATGATTGTTAGCACTTAAGACAGCATAAAACATCAATGTCTCCTTTTAAAGACACTCATAAAGCAGACAAATTCTACAGCAATCAGAGTTGAATGAAAGTACTTAAAAGTGAATAACAATCAAATCAAGCAATGACTTTGGATTTCTTTTTCCTTTTTTGTGGCTTTTTCTTGTGCTCTGTAACCCAATATCACTGACAGCAGCTGGCTCTTAATGCAGACAAAAGATTCCTCAAGAATACTGAGTTGACATTTAAAGTCTTATGATCACTCAACTTAGGGAATACATTTGTACATGAAAATTCAGCTGACATATAACTGAAAAATTCTGCTGAAGTAACATAACTTTAATTTCCTGAGCACAAAAATAAAGCAAAGATATTACTACATGTTTTTGAAATTCCCTAGGCTCTGTAAAGGTTAAATAAATGAAGTATTCAAACCACAGTTCATGAATCATCAGGCAGCACTCCCAAGTGCAGAAGTGAACAAGACCAGAGTACGAACTATGGCACCACTGGAGTGAAACATTTAATGAGAAAATTGAAAGATACCAATGAGCTTGCATAGGCTGGCCTTTACCTCCTAATTTGTAGTAGTTCCAATGATGTTAAAATTTTCACCTTGTATCATTCTTGCTTTCTAAGTCCTTTGTCATAAAAGCCCTTTGTTATCTTCATTTTGTTAAAGTTGCAAAAATAGGATTTAGCTGTTACAAATACACCTTAGGCAGTGTTTAGACTTCTAATTAGCATCTGCAAGACCTCTCTAATTACTACCAAAAGCTACTAAAGCTTTGTAAGTTATCCTTGGTAACATTCAAGGTTGGGTTGGGCTGGGATCTGAGCAACCTAATCTATTTGAAAACATCCCTGTTCATTGCAGGGGGGTTGGACTAGATAGTTTCCAACAAAAACTGTTGTGATTCTATGAGTCTAAGCTCCTTGATATCTTATATTAAAATAAAAAAATATTTTGTCTCCTGCTTCTCAGTATGAAGAGCAGCATGTCAATTTTCACAGCACTGAGCATGGTTGGTGATGAAGGCTGATAATATTCCATCCTGCTCCACAAGGACTCAACTCAGTTATCACTTCACAGCTAACCTGCTGCTGTGGTTCAGTGAAATTTGCTGTTGCTTTAAAGTGGTGCTGGTTGTTGTTATAACAAATGTCAGCAAATGTTAACAAATGTGTATAACAAATGTTGCAGGATGTGGGTGACCTGTGTTAAATATGCTGTGGCTGAGAGGCTACAGGGTCACTTGTGCCAACTTTCGTGAGGAAACCCAAGTGAGCAGGCTGAAGGCCTTGACATGCTATGGGCATTCTTCGACTTACCTGTGGAATCTGTGCAGGACCACTGCATTACCAGCTCTGCTTCAAGAGCTGGTTATATATTTTATCCAGTAACAGCTTAATACAGAATGTAAAAACAATGCTTCACAAGTATTCTGCATCCTAAAACAACACAAAGCTAATGGAATAATTTGTCACTGTATATATCTATTTATACACATGGACACATATATACCTTGTATATGCATATTAGCTTTCTATATATGAGTGTATAGGTACACATAGATGAAACTGGTGTCCTCCTCCAGAAGACATTCCACCTGTACATTTTAACTAGATGTAAATGCCTCTGGGTAACCTAGAGTTCTGTGTCTAAGCCCTGGAGGTAGGTGACCTCTCAGGCATGCCCACATCCTTGCTTACTGTGTCATGCCTCCTTCATAGTCAAAATACAAAAACAATCCTTTTTCTATCTGCACCTGTGTATAATTTTAATTCCTTATGACTGTATGAGTACTAAGAGAGGCATTAGAGCTACTCAGATCTTTCAAGATGTACTCAGTGAGAAGCCCCATCTGACTATTACTAATGTGTAGAAATAATTGCAGAATATTTGAAATATAAATCAAGAGTTAAAATTTACCTTTACCTTCATGTCATGCAAAAAGCCAAATGACTGTGCTTATAGAAATGACATTTTAGGAAAAAGAAAATCAAAAGATAAAAGAAATATATCTGGATAATCATGTTCTTTATGGTTTTGTATGTTTGTATAAATATGTCTTTAAAATTGGAAAGATGTTGGTTTGTATCAAAGTGCTGACTTGTCAAGAGCATCACTTAAATTCTGGTGATATCATCAGTGAAGAAGCAGTGCATCTGCAGTAATAATTGACCTTTTCTGTTGTCCACTTCTAAAAAGCTGGAAGTTATATTCTTCTTTTATTGATGAAAATGCATTTGCTCTTTGTGCTAAGTCAAATCAAAACAGGCAAAAAACCCTGTGACAGTGCATCAAGAGCAAACAGTTTTGTTCACGTGTCATCCTCACAGTAGATGAAAGATCAAAAGCCATCAAAATAGTCAAAGGAATTCAGTGCTTTGCCTTGTAGCATTTTTATTGCTCTTATCCTGCCAACTACTTAAAAATATGTTTAATTTAAAGTGTGGATGTGGTTTTACTGACTCAGGTATTTTTGAATTCATTTTTAAAAGGCTCGTAGGACTGGATTAAAATTTAAATTTTAGTTTTCACATTTGATATGTACAGATTATTCGGGGCATCTTTATACACAAATGACATTTGCAGCCAACCCTTTAGCTAACAAAAGTCAACCTGGTGCAGTTTGACTTTGAATGGCACTATTTTACGCTAGCTGTGATCAAACTATTCTGTTTCATTTACAGCAGAGCCAATTTTTGGTGGATTTGGTTGAGAGATTCTGTGGGTGAAAGCACAAAACAGTGTGGAAACAATTTCCTTGTCAGACAGTATTTTAAGAGACAACCCGCAGAGTTCAGCAGAACAGAGACAGCAGCAATAAAAGTGAAATGCAGTCTATTTGTCACTCTGTTTTGACTAAACCAAAACAACATACAAGGTAATATAAAAATATTTGGATGGAAAAAATGTCATTAAGAGATATTCTCTTGACTAATCTTGTGTATGTATATGTTTGAAAATGAAAGAAGGGGTTCTTGCTTTAGAAGTATATACACAGCCACTGATGTGTTATGAAACACATACCCATAATTATGAAAATATTGAATTTATGAGGCACCTACATAAACATTCCCGAAAAATTATAAGACACATGTAAAAAGAGCAGAAAGAGAAGGAAAATACTTCAAGACAAGAAATGTTTCCACAAACATCATAGCTCTTAAGTGGCACCAAGATGACAAGAAATTGCCTCTATAGTTAAAGAGGTATGGCATCTCTCCAGAGAGGCAGGGATTTTTTAGAGTAAGACAGAGACAATCACTGAGAAAGAAAGAAGTGGGGTTTTCTTGATTTTCATCTCCCAAAGGACATGTTGGTACTTCTGGGACACTGTTTTACAGAAACTCTTTCTAAAAGGAATTTTTTTTTTATTTAAGTGAATCTTACACCAAATTTTTTTCAATCTTTATTTTTCATGCTCAGAAACCCTGAATAATTAATAGTTGCATCTGTTACTAGTACAGTGCAGTTTGTATAATTAGCTGTTTCCTGGAAAAACATGTGGTTTATTCCCAGATTAAGGTAGTCAAGATATGGGACAGGTCTTAAGGGAACAAGCAGTTTTAGGCTTCATGTTTAAGATAAAAAAAACATTTGAAAACATGTATTTTTAACATGGAGGGGAGAGGGGGAAAGAGGAAGGAAATTAATTTAGGGACAGAATCATCCAGAATCAATTAGGTTGGAAAAGACCTCTAAGGTCATTGAGTCCAACCTATGACCCAACACCACCATGTCAACTAGACCATGCCACTGAGTGCTATGTCCTGTCTTTCCATAAATATCTCCAGGGAGGATGACTCCTCTGCCTTCCTGGGCAGCCCATTCCAATGTCTAATCACCTGGTCTTGGTCTTCATACTGTTGATCTCAGCCAATCTATCCAGCCTGTCCAGAGCGACAGGTCAGTAATGAAACAGGGAAAGATGGCCTCAAAAGGAGATCAGAAAGTTAAGAATTACTGTCATTAATGGCTAGGAAAGGGAGGCATGGCCAGCAACTCCATTACATCTTACCCTCCAAGGGAAGGCTCCTTAGCTTAATTTGGTAGCCTAAAATTGTCAGTCATAATTTCTTCTCTCACAAAAAAGGCTTATTGACAGAGCTGTCTCAGAGGGTAACAAGAAGCACAAATCACCTGGGGTCCCCCAGAAAACTCTTTACTTGTAGTCTTTCTTGAATCTTTCCTTACTCCAATTTATTAAGCTAATTTTGACTGAAGGGTGACTCACAGCATGACACTGAAGGAAATATGCAAGTAAAGCAAACTGAAATAGCCTTGCCCCTCCCCATTCTCCAACAGATGGCAGGAGAGACCTTTACATTTCCTGGTGCAGTGGATCCCAGGCAGCATGTACAGTTTTCCACAATGTTCAGGATAGACAAGTCCCAAGTGAAGTGTGTTCCAATACCATTCCAGGGATGACATATGCTAGCACTGCTGCTGGAGGTGGTATTCATACAAAAAAGCTCTGCTCTAAGGAGGAAGGCAATGGGGCTTTTGAAAGCAATGCATGAACATATGGCAAAATGTTTTGACATTGTAACAGTTAGAAAAAGGGAGCTTTGAGAGTTACTAAACCATGAGGAAATCAATCAAGTCTAGAAAGATAATGGTTATGACTGAAAGATTTGAAGTCTATAAATATAACGGGGGGAAAAAAGAAGAAAAACAGAACAGTGATATTAGGGGGAAAAAGAAGGCATTTTGGAGAAGCTATGCCTGAATTGATGTTTGAAATTGCCAAGAAAATGCATCCTGGGGCTGCTCAACCTGGACAATGGGAGAAAAGAACAAGAGGAATAATTTTGGTGGGGTTAATGTCTAAAACAGTAGGAGCAAATAGCATTGGTAAGGAAAAGAAAAGGTAAAGTGGTGAGACCAGTGATCATAAAACCAAACTAAATTAAAGGAAAAGGAACAATTACTTACTTTCATTGTTGATATTAATGTTAGCACTTAGAGCTAAACAAATTGTTCCTGTCATTAGCATGAGTATGTGGTGAAAAGGCACACAATGGCCTAAGCAGTAGGTTGCACTGGGGTGGGTAATGTTTTTGACCAGATGCTGGTTTTGCCTTGCTCTAACCACTCAGAGAAACTTCAGAGAATACCTGCCTGGGCTGATGAGGGAACTGGAGTTCTAGCCCTGCAGTGTGGGGCTACCTAGGTCATGAGACAAGGAGGTAGAAAAGTACCCAGCTCTAGCACTACTCTTAACCCCAAATCTCCCCTGTGTGTGTGATCATGCTACATATGTGTGTTGGAGCAGGAGAACCATTTCCCCATGGCCCAACCTACATCACGCTCAGTGCAAGACGTGCTGCAAGTCCAGTAACTGGGTGTCCATTGCACAGACTCCTCTGCTCCCTACAGTCTACTGACATGGCTGTGTCACCAGAGGTAGCTGTCAGGAGAGGGTTTTCATTGCTGGGTTTCATGTTGGAAAGTGGCTACTGCCATGGTTGGGAGGAGAAGAGAATCTAGAGGGAGCTGCCATTGCCTCCTGCTGTCCTTATGCCCCTGGTGGCTCCTGCTGCATTCCAGGCAAAACTGTCCTACACCATGGAAACACCAGAACAGTGTTCCTCAGCTCCAGACAGCAGTGCAGCACAAGGGTCCAGCCAAGGTCATCTCAGCATGGGGCTGACTCTGCTCTTCATCACCACCTGGCAGCCCACAGCTGGTGTGGATTTAGGCTCCCCGTGTGGACTGAGAAGAGAGAAAATTCTACAGGCTGCAAGACAGCCATGTGCTGGAATGACTGGCAGCAGGGACAAGATGATTAGGATTTGTTTTGACAAAAGGAAAAAAAGCAAGCTGTAGAAGCTAGAACAAAGACTGGATTTGCTGCAGGACAATGTGTTTGGCTTCTCTTATTATCCCCTTCTGTACTTGTCCTTTCTAAGGTAGCATAAGCACTCTGAGTACACATGCAAATTATTGATACAACATAAACCTCTTTCTGCCTCCTTTCTCCTCTATCCTAGACTCAATCTTTTTTGTTCCTCCTCCAAAATCTTGAGTGGACATAACAAACCATTTTCCAGATTGTGAAAACAGCCTAAGCCAATGCCTTGATAGTACTTACATGGATTTATACCTGCTGAGGGTTTGGCGAAAGAGTTGTTTACTCATAATTAGCTTTTTGTTTGGAGTTGGAAAAATATGCCAGGAAAAAAATACCCAGAGAGATACATATTAAAATAGCCATGAAGAATGTATCCCTTGTCCCTAAAATATTCTAACAAGTAATAAAGAGATGTCTTAATTTCCTGCACATTTCTTAGACTTTGAGTCAAATGGGCAACTGGGTAAAAAAGGTAAATATTTTAATAATTAATATTCTGAATGTTTGATCACTCATGGCTTAATTTATTAAAAAAACCTTCTCACCTTGAATCAATTGATAATTTCTGAACTAATTTTTCAGTATTTGGAAATGGTTAATCTTCATAATTATTACTTAAATAATTTATTATCAGTTTCATATTTGCAACAGAACTGTTTCCTAAATTTACGTTCTTCTTAGAGACTTCTGAACCCCAGATATTACAATTCATATTTAAATAAGAAACTCTCAGGGTTAGAAAATATTTGGATGAATAGCTAATTAAATTAGCATCAGAAGGAGATGCCAACAATCTAGCTGTATTTGAAATCTAAGGCTGGCTGCCTAATGCAGCTTTAAAAGCTCTGAAATTGAAAAGGCAATTTCAGTTGCTTACAGCAGGTGGTAGTATGTGCTATTAAAATAAAATATTTACTTCCAAGAAGGACTGCAGCTTAGTTAATAAGAACATGAGTAGAATGGGCAAGAAATCGACTGCTGTAAATGTGTTAAAAGCTTGTGGATTAAAAAATTTAGTATTTATTACTTCTTTTTCTTCAATGCTTCCTGTTTCCCTGCCACAAGACTACAGCACTAACTTCTTGTGGGACACTTATGGACAAGTTAAAAACAAATTACCAAAAATAATTCAAATTGCATAACTCTTTCAGAGTTGTCTGCATCCACAAATCCCACTGTCTTTTAATTCCACAGCCTTTTATATGAAGACAGACATGAAGTACTGCAAAACAAGATCTAAATGGAATTTAAGTAAGTAAAAGCAAACTGGCAATTCTGATAATCCACCTAAGACCGGAGTCAGTGGATTTTCCAGAGTCTTTATTGCAGAGTCCAAATTCATTGCAGGGGCCCAAGACTGCTGTCTCTGTACATGTGCTCTAAGATCAGTTGGGTCTAATCCCAAAATCACTGGGTTTAGAGCCTAGATGTTCCTACAGCAATACCACTGACCCAATATGTATGCATAAATGATGCATACAGCCAGTAAGATGAGGTGATTTACAAAGGGAACTGCACGGATCCCATGCAGAAAATATACCTTTTTGTGATGTTTCAGGATAGACTCCTCATTCATCTTCATTTTCCCTTTACATCCAGAATATAACAACTTCAGACAGATTTGCATCTTTTGGTGCTCATGCCCTTGGGAGAGAACCTCCACAAGGCCATGAATTCCTGTCATGGGGACAACAAATTAAAAACAGGGCGTGAGATACCTGCTTCTATTGTCAGAGGTAATTTTTTATGAGTGTGAACATGGGTTTCCCACATTGGGTGTGAGATGCTGTGATCAGCTGCAGCTCCCCCTGCACAGCTACTTTCTATTTTCCTTTGGGTAGGTGAATTTTGATGTAATCTTTCAGATAGGATTCTAGAGGTAAGATGAGGGTCAGAATAATTAATAGGCCATGAGAATTAATGAGATGTCTACCAGCTTCTAGGCTGTAGTTCATTCTGGGTGAAGATAGCAGCAGATATTTAGGGCAAGTTTATCCATAAAATTATAGTTACCATGGCATTTCAAATGCCTACAAGAGTGACAAAGCAGTAAACATATTGTCAAGAAGCTCATAGGCACAGCTGCAAACCTGAGTTCTTTTGTGAATTTTATAGGTTATTTTTCAGTCTCTAAAGGCCTTTTTGCCCTCATTTACTACATTAATACAATATGTCTAAAGGTTGTTCCCTTTGTGATATTAATTTAGCACAGCATGGTCTTTAACTGAGCCATCTTCTTGGAGTCTGTACAGTTATTTTCAAGTAGATAAAATCAGCAGTTAATTTATTAGAAAAGCAATTTTTCTTCTCACAGAAACTTCTAATTAAGGTGTTGATATGCGTCAAAATAATTTGTTGGCTATCAGTTCTGCTCAAACATCGCAAAGGTATGATCCATAGGATCTTTGTTTGAGTTGACATCAGGGGACAAAATTATAAAGAGCTGCAAGGGTACCTAAGAGGACAGGTTCCTTATAAGCCACATCCATCCTTTCATGCCATTGGTTTTGCACAACTGAAATATTTTTCCTCAGACAATGTATTCCCATTGCAAAGCAGAGAAGCCTTTTTGTCTTTTTCCACCTTGGAGGCTCATTTTTAAAACCAAACAAGTCTGTACATCTGTTAGAGAAGTCCTCCCGTCCCTCTCCCTCCTGCGGCTGGTGTAGTCCCGGCTAGAGTGTGTGTGTGTGTCCAGCCAGCTTCTTCCTCTCGGGGAATGGCCGGCTGTCCCGTCCGTGCGTGTGTGCGTGAAGGAAGGAGGGAAAGGGGAGACTTCTAACATGAGTAGGGTCTCTCTGAGGAAAGGATAAAGGGACACTGGCTTCCAGAGAACAGACAGCTTTATTTGGCTGCTGCCTCCAAAAGCTAGGAGGCCAGCTGGGGAAGCATTGTTATAACCTTGGTCTGGGGCGCGGCTACCACAGGACTGTCCAATCAGGTACAGAGGGGTCGGGGAGTGACAGCATTACAGCAACCAATAGCTTTTTGCATCCATGCATATTCATGTCCTCATTAAACTTTCCCGCTCTTTCAGTTAGAACAAAGAGCTGATGCTGCCATCACTCTGGGCAGCCACATACATCTGCAAATTGCAATCCCCAAAGGAGCAAGATTTCCTGTCAGTGAACAGGATTTTAAAAATTCCAGTGCTACCTTGGGCTGAAGCTGGGCTGTTAGCCTGACATCTTTTAATTTTATACTGACCTACAATAACCCCATCGTTTCCATACTCCCTTGAGCAAAAGTCAACATTTACACCAAGCTGTGTTAAGGGATCTTGGTTGCAAATATCCACTATGAATTTAGCAGAAACACTCTTGGCTTTTGCATTACATAAAATTTCAATCCAGGAGCAGAGGCAGATAAAAGAAACTATAATCAACTGTGAATTATCTGCGGGTCATTTATCCGGTTCCTGATTAATCACTCCATTAATCCTTGCAAAGACAGTGAGCTAACTCAGTGCAGAGCCAATTTCTGTGAGCTGGCCTTCTAAACTCAAGTGTGGTGCCATACGAATGTGGCTGTGTGTGTGTCTGGATGTATTCCCTTTGCGCAGTTTGGAACCTAGGTCAGTAACTGTGCCATTCAGAAACTCCTGAACTGCTGCATGCAAACCAGGCCCTGATCTCCCTGCACTCATTCTCATTACTGAGAGCTCTTAGAGTGACACAGAGCCTCCAGAGTGATGCTGCATAATACCAGTGCAGATCCAGCATGGGCTGGCACAGAGAGAAGGTGAATGAGGTCATGGAAATCTGAGGGAAATCCTGCAGAAACACTTTGCATCAGTCTTGCTAACAGAATTTTCCATTTCTGGAGCAGAATGAGGGAAGTGGAACCAACACACGGGTAGTGCTGTATTGGAAGTGGTAAACCCATGTGAAACAAGAAGCTTGGTGCAAGGAAGCAACTGTGAGAGAAATTTCAGGTCCAGCCAGTGATTCAATTATTATTTTGAACTGGAGTCCACACAGAGACTGCCAAGAGATTGCCAAGTATCCTTATGAGCAAGGGTGGTTCACCTGCTTGCTTACCCATCTGACCTAATCTACTCCATTACCCTGGACTGGACGGGAGAGAGTTGGTGGTTCTCAGATGCATTATCTATTTGTCCAAATGCATGGTGAGTTTCAACTACAGCTGATAAAAAACCTGCAAAAGAGCTTCAAAGACTGCAAATTGCAGCTAGGAAACTGAAGCAAAAGTATTAAAAAAACCCAAACCAACCAACCAACCAAAAAAACAAAAAACGGAAAAAACCAGTAATGCTTATAGTTCAGTTATACTCTGGCTTTATAAGCTTTTTTAAACTTTGGATTACTGAAAGATATGTCAGGGTTTAGCTGAAGGCACAAGCCTGCAGTAAATATTAAAGGCCTAAGGCTAAACTAGATGACTATATTTGTTTTTTTTCAGTTTAAAAATTAAACATGGTGATACCTGCAACAGAGATAAAGCATGAGGGAGGTTCTGCAATTAAAATCTAGTGATTTACAGGACTGATGAGTCTCAAGTTTAAACTTCTGATTTTTGTGTCTAGCTTCCACACAGCTATATTTTATGAAGAAATAATTATAAGGAAGATGAAAGGCTTTCCAATCTCTCCCTTCCCAGTGGAAACACTAGTATGAAAGATGCAGGTAGGTGGCAGTAACAAGTGACTAATACGCTGCTGGATAATTACGTCTGCCACAGGCTTATCTCTTAGCACCAAGTGCCTCAAAATTAAAAGCAGGGAGTATAAGACAAATGTTAGAGATATTGAATTAAGCAGAAGGGAGAAAATAGCCTTTAGAGAGTCAAAGAAACTGTAGGAGTTCAGTTGGGTAATGAAGACTGTAATGCAACAGAGAGAGAAGTGTAGAAGCTGTCTTAGGGAAAAACCTTCAGGACCAGAATTTACATAGACACAGACATATTTTGGCCTGTGACACAGATGTGGTAATGTTCTGAATGCAAGGCTCTTTGCCATGATTTGATAAGTCAAGGTGAGGTTCTTAGGCTTTCAAAGCAGGAGGAGAGAGAAGTGCTTTCAGATGTCTGAGCAAAGTGCTTGTTATTCTCTGTATAAGGAGCCAAAGATTTCTGTAAAAGGGGTTCAGTACTTCTTATGCAAAAGCTTATATCCCTGATTCAGAACTTCACACAAGGTTTCCCCATTTCATGAACCTGAACCTTTGTTTAAATGTAGACAGAAGGAGAGGAAGTCTCCTTTTTAGCACAATTTGTATAGTTGCATGTGAATGTGCAAGTGAGTAGTTTGAGCTAAATGCTCTCCATAGCGTGACACATATTAAAATACTTGCTGTCGTGTTTGTTTGAACCAGAAGACTGTGGTGCAGGAGGAAGGTCACTCCACATATCTGCTCTTGAAGGAAGACCATTTTGCTGTGCTGAATGCAACATTTAGGGTCTTTTTTGTAACCATGGCTATTCTCTCAAAATAGATACCCACTTTCAAAAGGGCATTCCCCACAGTAGATATCAAGTGGGTGAAGATATAGCACTGTAACCCAAGAAAAACATGCTGGGGGTGGGATTGATCTCCAAAAGTTTTAGCACATTTTTTGATCTTTAGACCTCTAAGCATAAATAACAAATGCATCTTATAAGAAATGTAAAACAGCTTCTCCTCATCTTGAAAAAAAAATTTAAAAAAAGATGGAAGGGTATACCAAATTCCCTGCTAAATTCCTAAGTTCTTATCAGTTCATTCTATCTCACTAATAAGTGCAAAGTGCAGTCTGTTCTGGTCACCACTGATCTAAACATATTTCTAAATAAAAATATCCTGGAAAGTTCTCAAACTGAAGGAAAGTAACTTTCTGGAGTCTGAATATTTTACTTTTTATTAATCAGAATTCTTTCACATTAAGATCTGTCTTTTAAAAATAAATATAAAAAAAAAAAAAAGCACCAAAACAACAAAATCCCCCAAACTACTGATAGTTAAAAAAAACATTAAGGTTGGTACTACTTAAAATAATTTATTAGGACAGAGTGGCTGATGAACCATGGCTGGGTGGGTGCCGTCTGGAACCTAGTGCAGAACATACTTGAACTGTAGCCAGTAGCTTTACAGAAAGTAAGCCACAGAAATACCACAGTTCTGAGAGGGATTTCAGCTATGGTTTCAAGCTAAGGAACTTTTCAGGGTCAGAAGTAGATGGAGAATGAGGGCAAACTTGGGTGATGGCAATAGTGATTATACAGGTATCTTGGAGGCTTCTCTTCTTTACCAGAGCAGCATGCAAATGTTGTCCCTGAGGAAATGGTGTTTGCACATACTTACCTCCAAACTCTGGGCAAACTCCCTAATATTCTGTACTGAAATAGCCTTGTCCTTTCATATAATACTGTATTTGGGTTTGCATGGCCTGGTTTTGGTAGTGGGGGTACTACAGGGGTGGCTTCTGTGTGAAGCTGCTGGAAGCTTCCACCATGTCTGGCAGAGCCAATCCCCAGTGGCTCTGAAGATGGATGTGCCTCTGGCCAAGATGGGCCGATTAGAAATGGTGGTAACACCTCTGTGATAAAATATTTAAGAAAGAAAAAACAAAAATTGTGGCAGAGTTTTAATTGCGGCCAGAGAAGAGCAGGGTTGAGAACATGTGAGGAGAAAATTTCTGCAGATGCCAAGGTCAGTGAAGGAGGGAAAGGAGATGCTCCAAGCACTGGAGACAAGATTCCTCTGCAGGAGGCAGTGAAGACCATGGTGCAGACCATAGTGAAGCAGCTGTGCCCCTGCAGCCCATGGGGGTCCATGGGGATGCAGGGATCCATCTGCAGCCCATGGAGGAGCCCCACACTGGAGCAGGTGGATGCCTGAGAAGATGCTTTAAACCTGTGGGAGACCCAAGATGTGAGAGGCCCTGCTCCCATGCTGGAGCAGCCTGTCCATGGAGGATTGGACCCTCTGGAAGAGTGACCCATGCTGCAGCAGTTTTGGGAAGATATTTTGCCCATGGGATGGACTCACACTGCAGCAGATTGGAATCATGTTGGGAAGGTCACAGAGAGCTGTCTCCCATGGGAGGAACCCCAGGGTGCAGCAGGGGAATAACTCCTGTCCCTGAGCAGTGGGAGAAGCCACGGGTGATGAACAGACCATAACCCCATTCCCTCTCTTCTTACATCACTGGAGTAGGGAGTAGAGCTGGGAAAGAGGGAGGGATAGGGGCAAAGGGCTTATTTTACTTCTCATTTTCCTGCTCTGATATTGTTAGTAATAAATTCAATGAACATTTTTAAGCTGAGCCTACTTTGCCTGTGATGGTATTTGATGAATGATCTCTTCTGGTCCTTAACTCATGAACATTTGTTGAATTTTCTTCCCTCTGTCCAATTTACAGAGTAAGTGAGCGGCTTTGCTGGGTGCCAGACCTCTGGCCAGCATCAACCTACTACAAATTCACATACAGAAAAGAGCAGTGATGATGTTCATCTACTTTTGATAGCTTGTGGATAGTTTACATAGGTCAAAAGGAAAGGCATGGACAAAACTGAAAAAAAAAAAATATAAGGTATCAGTACAGCTGTTGTGAAAAAACCCCGGAATTTATCTCAACACAAAGGGGATAGAGAGTGACCTTTCTTTTGAATGAATGTCAATGTCAGTCAAATGGATCAACTGGCTGTGTTAATTGCCTTCCTTGAGTTAATCAAAAGGTGTGAATTTCTTCCCAAGCCATCCAGACCAGTAGTGTCTGCACTTTGATTCAAACACATGAGGAAATAGTGTAAAGAAACATCGTTTTCACAAAGGTATTTTGTTCATGCTTGCATTCAATACTTTTCTTTCAGGTTCATCTTGAAATTCTCATAAGTTGTAATTTAATGCTCAGCCATCAGTCTATTTTTTTTCCTTCTCTACACCTTGGTGCCAGTTTTTTATACATATACTATAGTGTGGGAGGTAGATTAGGCACTAATCATATCTAGCGAAAATGTGTTCTTGCCAGGAAATAAAGATATATTGATCACAACTTAACTGTGCATTGTTGTACTTACATTGAAATGTCTGCAGTTATTATTCTGTCAGCATTGTCCTACTGCAGTCACAGAACTATCCATCTCATAAAATTCAACACAAAAAGTCGCTTTGAATCAGCCTATCTCTCAATCATTCCCAATCAAGTGAAGAATGTTCATAATATCATTTCAAAAAATCTTCCTCCGATTCCTGCTCTGGTAGAAATAATAATTTATCTTTCACCTCTGAGTGCAATGACAATTGTGAAGAATTGTTTATAGGTTATCAAGGATGCTTGAAAGACTGATCTGGTTCTAATCCTGTGTGACAGTGAAGGAGGCTGAGTTGTTGTCCTTGTACCATGACTTAATATTTATGTAATATTAGTCAGTAGCATTCGAGGCAAAAAAAAGTCAAATTTAGTTTAATTTGTACAGGTGTATGCTGGTTTGCTAGCCTCATTTTAGAGGTAGTTAATCAAGCTTATCAATTTAACATCACTTAAAGTACTACATTATCCTAGTGGGTATCTTATTTACAAGAATAATAATCAAAATTTTCAACACAATTGAAGAATAGGAACCAGGAACACAC
>VWYE01018272.1:0-116418 GCA_013398995.1 Alaudala cheleensis | reverse complement strand
TCCTTTATCCCAGCAATTTTTATGTAGTCTCATGGAGAAATGTTTGAAGGTGTGAAATCTCCTACAGAGGACTAGATATGGCTTATATTCTTTTTTCTTATACAAATGTTTATGTTCCTGTATTCTTTCTAGCATTGCATGTTCAGGACATGTTTTAGAGGGATGTTCATAGATTTAATTTAGAAGCTCTTCCATGACAAACTGCTGACCTCTGTGCTAATTAGTAGTGCTTTCCTCCTTCAAGTGCCCACAAACTTTCCTGAGAGTCTTGGTGTCCCAGTAACCTCTTCAGCTGCTTCGTTACGTTTATAAAGGTTTGACTATCCACAAATGGTCATAACACAATGATGACCTTTAATACAATTTCAAGTAAACAGAACTTTTGCTCTCATGTCCATGTAGAAAAAGAGTATGGTCTAGTGTGGTCAAACCTGGATTCAGTAATCTCACAGCTGGTAGAGAGAATTCACAAAATCAGTACCTTGATAAAAATGGGTTAACAAATAAGAAAAACATGCACCTTTTCAAAGCTATCATCAACTATTTGATACTTTTCAAACAAAAGCCCCACAATAATAATAAAACTATTACTATTACTACAGTTGTAGCGAATAATTTGTTACTTTCTCTTCCCTTTCAATCCGCCCTTAAAGATAATTTTCCTAATTTGTTTTTTTGTTTCTGTTTTGAGAGGGTCAAGTTTTGCTTTGTGGGGTTTGGAGGGATTTTGTTTTTTTGGTTTTATATTGTTTGTGGGTTTTTTGATGCTGTCCCTTTAGTTCTGTAGAAGATGATATTTCAGAAGGACACGAGCATGCTTTTGTTTAGTCCATTAATTCAATGGAATTGATTTGATCCCAACATCATCTGCATAAGGTTATTCTACCTAGAAGAAATATGAATGCTTTCAACATGCTCCTATATGTTCAGTTTAAGATGGTTTAATTAGACTAGTCACTCTAAATGGGTGAGTTAAAACAACAAGTTAAAGTTTGTGTTTAACCATATTGTTTCTAAGATTTGGGAGGATGGATTCACCTTCCTCTTGGGTTCCAAAATGGTCTTAATGCACTCACAATTTTTTTCTTCTCTCTGATACTTGTCTGCAGTTTCTGACTTTTAGGACTGCAGAAGGCTAGCCAGCAAGCCTTTTTACTTTAGTCTTTTGCCTTAGCAATAAAGGTAACAGAAAGTGGACTCTCCCCTCAAAGTTTAGAGTTTTTCAGGAAACATGTGTGATGTTTTCTAAAGCTTTTACAGCTCCTTATAGTTGTTCTGAAATCTCACTATTGAAGAGCTTCCTCCTTCAGTAGGTGCTGACCACCATGAATAAAAACCTTGGCAAGGAGGAGTTGAAGGGGAGAGACCTCACCTCTAAAAAACATCTGAAGTGCCAGCCTAAGGTCCATTCATATTTTAAAAGGAGATCTTTGAGTTCCTTTTGTACCTGCTTCTGGCAGACAATGATCCATCACTTTTTCAATTCAACAACTAAAGTCAAGGTAATAATCCTAAACTCTAAATGGTAATTAGAGGAAAATGCACATTTTTTTAAATGATAAATAGGAAATACAGATGACAAAAGTATTTGCCTGGATCATTATGTTCTGATTTTCCAAAATACCATTGTAGTGCACAAGTTTTACTGTGGCTGAACATTCTGGTGAACTGTAATTCACTTTCTATTTGGATTTTGCTCTGAAGGGCTCTGTTTTGGTGATCTTGTCATAAATTTATTTTCAAAAGGATTTTTATGTCAGACAATGTATATAAATGTGTATTCTTCAAAACCAAAGCATGTTTTGCGGGAATGTTTAAGTTTTTCACCAAAAAAAAAAAAAAATCTAATTTAGAGGCAAACTTATTAACCAGAAAGTTAATGATTTCATAGCTGTACAACAGCTTTAGGGATCAGTCCCAAGTCTGTTTTATTGTTGGGCCATTGGATATTTTAAGGTCAGTCACAGGGTTTTTTTGTCTAATTTATATTTTAAGAATATCTTGAAATCTAGGATTTTTGTCATTGTAAAATGGGAAAGATTTTTGGCGAGCTATATCAAAATATATCACAGGCAAGGAAAGTAATTTTCTGGTTTATTCTCTAGTGATTCAAGAGTAATTAATTGGGATTCCCCTTGGTGTGCCTCACACTTCATGTGTAACTGTGGGTTCTAGGACATGTAACACTGGTATAAATCAAAAATGTATTTTCTGACAAAGTCTCTATTGAAATTCAGTGGCTTTTGGAGAGGTGCAAGAGGGTTTGTGATGGCCCTTCTCCTTATGATCCCAAGATCCATTCATACACACAGAGGAGGCTGCAGATTTTTGCTCAGTTAAGCTGTGTGACATATTGCCAAGAGATTGGAACCAGGCACTTCCCATAGAGGGGTTATAAAGTCATTTATTTTATTCCTTTAAGAAGTCAATTCCTCACATTAAAGAAAAAGATGTTCTTGCTATGGAGGGCAGCATGAAAAGCAGCATTTTTGGTCACTTTTTTGTTATATCAAATCCTATGAGGGGCCATGAGCAGAAAATTTATGTACATTAATAGATAAAGCTCTCAAAGGTGCCCTTCAAACTTCTGCCAGAAATAGGAAATGAGTCGTTGTTTACATGCTGTTGCTTGGTAGAGGAACAAGCTTTGATCAACAGGCAGAACCTCTGAGGATCTGTGTTTGCAAGAGATTACTTAAAAACCACACTAAATCAGTTCATTTGCTGCATGCCATATGCCCTTATGCTTTCATAAATTTTTTTCTGATAGCTAGCACTTTCCCCTTCTGGGGAATGTACTTTGGGCTCTCTGGCTGAATGAAGAAAGCAGTGCAGGAGTGGCACAGTATGGATGCAGGTTGCTGCCTGACATTTGCTGGTATAATGCAGCTGAGGAGTGGGCCACAAGTGACACAGCTCCACATCAGCCTGGCAGCTCTGCCCAGGGCTGAGGTGAATGAACCTTTGTGAGGAGCACAGCCCTAGATAACGCTCTGCTTTTCTGTCAAGGTTTGATGTGAATGCATAACACATATTGTCTTTCACCTATTATTTCTCTGAGGCTGAGTGCTGCTGCTAACAGTAAAATTTCACAGGCTTACTTCAGCAGAATATTAATGAAAACTTTCTGAATCTTTGCACATATACATGCAAGGGAGAAGCCGCCTTTGGTGCTCAGAGAGGTTTCAAACATTTACTTACTGTTGAGCTTTATGCGTATACGTGCATGTGAAAGGTCAGGGATGGTCGTTCTATCATTTGGGATGAACACAGCTGAATTGAAATGTCACAGCAGTCGTACCTAGCAATTTAAAAGCTTTGGAGTGTTGCAAGCCTCCTGCCAAGCAAGTAAAAATCAACTCCCTGACTGTACAAATTTACATGATTACAGATAATATATTTTACATCATGCTTGTGGAGTTTCTGAGCACCAGTAGGCACAGGCAGCTTTTGGAGTTGATTGGAGTTGAGAAGCTTGCTGTGCAGCCCTGGAGCAGAGAAGCAGGCTGCTTATGGCAGACCATGGAAGGCATCAGTCAACCTGATATGTGGCTGATAGATCTTAGCCTTTTTAGACCTCTCAAACATTACAAAGGAATTCTGCAGAGGAAGTGAGGGGATGTTACAGTGTAATAAAAGAACATGAAGAAAATTAATTTTAAATAATTGAAGAAAAGGCAGTGTCTCTGTAGGAAGGGCTATACTAAAAAGAGATCACAGTCACTTTGTCAAATGCTTGTATGTGATTGTTTCAGCACTTTCCTTGTTGAGAGTGAATGCTGTGCAGGAACTTTATGACTCAGACCAAGGGCTTATGCTTTCATAAAGAATGCTCCTTCCATTCTATTCTGGAACATAGGTGCTCCTTCCTTCCCTCAGAGAACACCTTGCTGAAGAATGTGATGAATGGTTCAGATGGGATGAGAAAGGTGGAGGTGGACACCTTATCTATGGAAATGGAAAGTGCCTGTTTGTTAAAATCAATCCCAGTATACAAAGACTCCTCAAAGATAATTTTTAGTTTTAATTTTGTGTTTGTGTAAGGAAAATTAAATCAAAAGGGTAAGAACAAACAACTTGCATTCCATGTTTTCATCTGAGAGTCATCCTGAGAAGAAAGGAAATTGAAGTTAACTTGTTTAGTGTATGGAGTGAATACAAACCATAATGAAACTCATATCCACGTGGATTTGCAAAATGTACTCCTGACTATTTCTACAGTCATCAGGATTTTTTCTCAAAAAATCCTCCAGAAGTGACAATAGCCATAAGGGTCTGTGTAAGTTCTGTAGAATTTTTTTTGAAACCTACAGAATTTAATATTGTGGGATAATATTGATTAATTAGTATTACTTAATATTAAGTTGAATGAAGCTACAGGTTTACAAGGCAGAAAAATTTTCTATGTCATTTAAGATGGTTAAGATAGTTTATTATTGTATAATTAAATTCTACAAATTAAAATTAAAGTAATTTTTAAAATTTTGTATAATTTGCTTCTGTAGTGAAAGTAGATATTATTTGTTTAGGAAAATACATCTACTATAATTAAAAAAAAAAAAAGCTGTTTTCAACCTGCCCACTCTTAACATACATTCTGCTTATCAAATATAAAATTAGTTTCCATCTTGTACATCATCCCCTAAGTGGGTGCTTCATGGCATCAATGCATCTGAACATATGTTGTTTAATGACCTGTAGCTGTCCCAATTTCCAGCATAACTGTATTTTATATTTATATTTGAAACAGTATCTGGTGGACAACAAGCACAAAATATCCATAAAAACTGAAAATAAGGGATGGTTAGACTCTTAGGGGTCTAATAAACCTTTCCTCAACCATTACTTTGTCTTATTTGTTTGTGCTACTATTCAGGACAATATGTAGTTCTTCCTCTTCTCCTTGCACAGTGAAGTTCTGACTTCAGAAAAACACTGCAGTGTTTTTTCTAGCAAATAGATAAAACTTTGGAAGAAAACTATTTTATTCCCTGTGCCTACCTTCAGAGGCATAGGACATAACCTCCCAGCAGCTAGATTACAGGTCCTGTGACAAAAAAGAGATCAAGCAATTCACCCACTCGAAGCAACCCTCTCAGGCAAAGAAAGGACATTTCTGTCCTCTCAGCTGTTGCCAAAATCCCAGCAACCTGAATGCTGCTTTTATCATTAGCACTCATCAAAGCTTTGGAGAAGATGGAAAGGATTTTGAAGTTCCTAATTTCATGAGGGAATGAAGGTAATAAACTCATAGATCACTTGAGTGACTGAATAAAGACAGCTGGCTGGGAAAATCTGGGGATAAAAATGACAAGAGTTTCATATGTTGTTTGTCCTTTAATAATAGTCAGGGAATAGCAGAAAAATACCTTGTTGGTGGGGTTCACTTAGAGACCAGAGACATTCTGGGGAAAGGATTTGAAAATCTAAGAAAAGCTCCTCTTGCTGAAGAGCCAGCTGCAGTATTAGCATTAATGTGGCAGTGGATAACAGCAGAGGGGGAAAAACAAGAAAGATTTCTGCAGAGTAGCACACTAAATGCAGTCTGGATTACAGACAGGAAGGGATGTGCTGAGATATGGTCCATTTCTGCCATGGAATGTGCTCTTGGTGTGTTTGGTACTGGTGACAAGTGTCCAGGTTACAGCTAATGCCTGTACAGATGAGAGAATGGAGGTAAAGCAAAGCATGTAATTATTTAAACAATTACTGTTATATATGTGCACCACTTTCCCCCACCAAAAAAGCCAGTCATCCTTCTTACTTGCCCCAGCACACCTAAAATAAATGTGGAGACAGAAAACCACAAACCATTATTCTTGAGCATTTTTGTTTTGGAAACATAAAAGCACAAAGGTAAATGACACACTGGGACAGCAGACCCTACCCTTACACCAAAATGAAAAGTTTAGATGCTCTGAGGTTGAAAAAGGAGCTGTGTACACGCAAACTGCAAGGCAGATATATTTATATGTTCATTGTAAAGAACAGAAAGATAAGAATATAATCACTCTCTAAATTTGGTAAGGAAAATGAAGATATTTTTGCTGTCCTGACTGTTCTGGAAAGAGAAAGTGTAATCTTAGATTTGGATGTAATTTTTACAAAGTCTGCTTTGAATTAATCAGGACAACTGGTTGTCCTATTAAGCTTGAGAAAGCAGGAAAACACAGGTCTGCTGACAGACAGTCAGGCACCTGCCGGTTAGTGTGGAGGAACTGAACCAGTGGGTGCTTTCTTCTCTCCTCCACTTTGAGTGTACTGTGACAGATGGCATTTGGAATTGATTGGCGTTTCTTAGAGGGTTTGCGCTAATTTAAATTATCCTTCAGATTTATCATATAAAAAATTGAAGTAAATGGTGTGACTCGGTGAATCAACTCACTGAGAAAGAAAGAAGAAAGCTCACTTTGAAAAATTCTGAAAATCTAACAGAGTCTAAAGGGGTGAATTAGAGTGTCATCAAAAGATCTGTGTGCTACAGCTTGGGACTAATTGTGTAGCATTGTCAATTTGCAGATTCACAAGGTGACTATCAAAAGTTCTTCAGATGATTATCAAAGACAAATAGTTTATTTAAGCAGCTCTATATTCTGAAAAAAGAGGGTAGTATGCAGCATATAAAGTTGTTTCTTCTTGATCAAAATTTTCCTGAAATTATTAATTTAAATAAATCACAGATGAGGGAGAAGATTGCATATCATTCCCATCATCTATTTGTATTAAATCTTAATTTCTCTGTGATTAATATTTTGTATAACATTCTGCACTTGTATTTTACTGTAAGCCAGTCTGGTTCACATTCAAACAGTTGCTGTAGATTTGCTCTTGCTTCTGGCTTATCAGAAAGGAAAGCCCACTCACCCAGGAGGTCACAAGATCATTTTAGAAGTCAAGGAGAAGGAATTATTACAGCTGGTAATTAGAAGCAGTGACAGCAGCACAAAGCTGCTTCATCGGCTCCTAAACTCAAGGACTACACTTGGGAGAATAAAATGTAAGTGCTTGTCAGGGATATCAGTGAAGTTGCTCTGTTCCTGCAGAGGTCTCACAATGCAGACCCAGCGCTGTCCCAGCAAGGGTCCTGGCACCATCCCAGCCCTGCCACTGGCAGCCCTCCCCTGCTGTCAGCGCTGCAAGGCAGGTCACCGCCCCCTCTCCTCCTGCTCCCGCTGCCAGCAGCTAAGGGACAATATTGCTCGGCCCGGCGCCAGTTGCCTGGTGCGACGGCGTTGGATCAGCTCCTCACCTGACATAAGCCAGGCAGGAGGAAAGTAGACAATGTTCTGAAAGGTGAGAAGAATCAAGAAGAAGGTGACAGCAACCTGGCGAAGTGTCCAAACTGGGAGAGGAGGGAGAGGGAGTTAAATCTAGGAGGGTCACCTTGAGGCAGAGCGCCCACTTCTCACAGCACAGTGGGTGGTGGTTATTTGTCTTTTGTGAGGACTGTACTTGGCCCAAGGAAAGGAAGAGAGAGATTGATTTTTAATGCATTTTTTTGGTAATTAAACATTTTATGAAGTAAATATTACTCCTGTAAATTAGATTTCATGTTCACAGGAAAGCAAAGTTGATGATTTTATCAGCATTCTGCTATAATATCTCTGCTGCAAACATTCTCTTAAAGCCATGAAGATGATCCTGAACTGAACTTTCTACTCAACACTTTCATCTTTTAGGATCTTCTTGACAGACAGACTGCCAGTTGTCAGAGTGTCTGTCAACTGTGAAAGCTAGCAGCATATGCTGAGACAAGCTGGTAAGGGCAGGGTAAGAGAGATGACTTCTCTGTTTATAAAACAGGAGCTTGGTAAAGTGACTACAGCAACTCTCAGGAGGAGCAGATGCAGCTGAAGGTATGAAAACAAAGCAGTCTGAAGTACTGCAGGGAAATTCATTTAATGCACAAAGCAAATCGTCCTAATTCATCTTTAGAACTAAATAGTGCTCTGTTTTCTGTCTGATGATTCACTGTTATTATGCATGTTATTGTTTACGACTAATGATTACTTAGCCTATCACTCTGTCAGGCTTCTGCAGTGCAGATCATATTATCAATGCTTAATGGGTGTTACTGCTCAGAAGAGAGATTTACACTTTCAGTGTTTGCAGCCTCGTATGTCAGAAAGAAAAACAAAACAGCCTCGATATAACTGAAGAGGCCTGTACATCTAATGAACAACCTACTGCTCTTCAGAACAGGAAATTTCAACGTTTGAAACACTTGTCAGAACCCTTCAAGACTTTCTCTATGGTCATTCCTTTACACCCTTTTTCCACCTATGGATCTCTTCAACAGATAGTTTTAACTAAATTGTCTTTTTAAAACTGGGGAAGATCAAAAGAATTAGGACTCATGGCCTGTTCTCTCCACTGATGTCCTTTGGCAAATAGGTTATCATCTCCATTTTTTACAATATTTGGAATTTCTTGTGCTCCGGGATTAATTTAGGTGATATCCAGACTGACCTATGGCCTTGAGCCATTCAGGACACAGAGTCCTAATACCCTTGCCTTGTAGTCACTTACCAGTTTTATTTGCCTTTTGGACTGAAGCATTCAGACCTGCCTCTGAAAAGTGGAAAAATGCAGAAGTGATACCAGCCATGATGTAAAATCACAGAATAATTTGGGTTGGAAGGGACCTGAAGGACCATCTAGTTCAATCCCCCCTGCCTTGGGCAGGAGCACATTCTACCAGACCATACATGCTAAAAGCCCCATCCGGCCTGGCATTGAACTCTTCCAGGGATGGGGCATCTGTAGCTTCTCTGGGCAAGCTGTTCCAGTGCCTTGACACCCTCATAGTAAAGAATTACTTCCTTATATCTAATTTAGATCTGCTCTCTTTCATTTTAAACCCATTCTCCCTTGCCTTATCTCTACCTGCCCTTGTAAAAAACGTGCCTCCCCAGCTCTCTTGTAGCCCTTTTAGACATTGGAAGGCTGCTACAAGGTCTGCTTGGAGCTTTCTGTTCTCCAGGATGAGCAACTCCAACTCTCGTAGCTTGTCTTGAGAGGTGCTCCAGCCCTCTCAAAATACAAAGGTTATGTGGAGCCAATCTGTGATAAAATCTGCAGGCCATGCAGGGCATTGCTGCTGCAAAGGACATTAATATCTTGACCTAGTAAGTAAATACATGCCAAGTGTCTCCATTTGTGCATTCAGGTTAGAACAAAAAGTTTCTCATGCAGCACTAGAAATATGGTCCCAAACTTGTCTATCAGGCAGCTTGTACATCTTTGTGACAAAGCTGTCATGGAGACTTTGAAACACTGAAATGAGGCAATGCCTGCTTGGGTTATTGAAATTCCCCCAAGAAAAGGAAAATCCTGCCTCCTTTCCTGGAGCAGAAGCTCAGCAATCATTGTAACTCCTTGTTAGCTGGAAGCATATAACCAGCAAAGGGTTATGGCTCTAGCAACATCAAAAGACAGTTTACAGCTGTATACCTGAAGAGGCTTAAAAGAAAGTTTTCAAATCCACTGCATTTGGGAATTTATCATTATGCAGCAGCGTCAAATTTTAATGAGTGAAATTAGTTAATGCATGTACAGTGCTTTGAAGATATGAAATGTTATTTAAATTATGGGAAGTCAAATCAAGGTAAACAATACAGGCTGAGAAATGGGTAAAAAAAATATATTTATGTAATGATACATGTCCAATGAAATTCTATGTACTTCTTGATCAGTGGAGAGTCCTCTATCACCTTTTGGTGGGAATAGTCTGATATTGCTGTTGTTAACCTTGGACTGAAAACCAAAGCATCAGCTTTTTCTGCAGATTGCATAATTTCTGTTCCATTTTATCAAAAGAAAAAAGCTTCTTCTGCTTTTCTTTTGTAATTCATGTTTCACTAAAGGAATGTTGGCAAAATGATGTGACATTATGAAAAAGCCAGCTAGGATTTGAGGTGAATAATATCACAGTTATAACACTGATTTCTGCAGGTTTTTTTTTTTTTTTTAATTAGTCTGTTTAGGGAAACACATATTTGGGGATTAAATGATGCTTGGAATAAAAAATTGAATTTGCAGTTAAGGACAACTAATAAATATTAAGAACAAAGTGGATAAAAAGAGGTTTTTAAATAAAAAATGTGAAAAAAATTTTCATTTTTGGTTGAAATTTCATTTTTTATGAAGTTTGAAAACACTGGTGAAAATTATCAAAAATATATTTTAATTTTATGCAATAAATTTTGTTTTTATCAAAGCAGATGTGTCTTACCCATTTAAAATTGATTGGCTCATAAATCTTCTTTTTCAGTAGTTGTAATGGAAACTCTTAGTCATCATGGCTGACCTGGCCTAGAACTCATGAAAATTCTGCTTCACGTGAGAAGCTGAATTACTGAACTACCAGAACTCACTTCTAGTCAACATTTCTGTTTTTAAGGTACTTAGTCTTTGAGTTAAAATCACAAATAAATACAAATGCATGCCAGATGTCAAGGCATCTGCACAGTTAGTCCAAGAATGTTCCTTGGTGTGCAGATAAGGTGCTTTATCTATTGATCTTGCTAAAAGTAGCAATGGATAAATGCTCTGAAAGAAAGTGGGAGATTAGTGCTCTGCCTTGTGGAAAAAGCATATATATATATATATATATATATATACTTAGGTGGGTAACTTGGCCTTTTTTTTAAAATATATTTTTGACCTCTCCAACACTTTCCTATAGAGACAAGCATGAGTTCACTAAAGAAAACAGAAGCCTTCTGGCAGTCAGTTGTTTATTCTTCAGTTATCTTCCTTTGACCCTTTAATGTTTCTAGATTGTGAAGCCAAAGGAGATTATAGTTACTTAATGCTGTTATTATTATCTAAGGGAAAGAGAGTGCATTGTGCACAAACCATAACAACTAATGTACATTCATTGCAAGTCTGTAAATTTTTCAGCAGCATGCTTCTGTTGTACTAGTGGAAGTGTCTATGTCTAAATTAAAGCTGGAAACATCCCCTTTTATATTTGTTTAGGTATGACTAAAACCAGAAGATGTTACTTTTATCAGTCCCAGCAACTACTTGTGGTGGTATGATCCTGACTGGATGCCAAATTCCCACCAAAGCAACTATCACTCACCTCCTCAGCTGGACAGGGGAAAGAAAATACAATGAAAGGCTCACTGGTTGAGATAAGGACAGGGAGAGATGGAAGGATTCTTCTGCTGTTCCAGCGTGGGATGTCTCCCACAGGAGACAATCCTCCACAAACTTCTCCAACATTAGTCCTTCCCATGTGCTGCAGTTCTTCATCATCTGCTCTAGTGTGCATCCCTCCATGGGATGCTTCAGAAACAGGCTGCTCCAGTGTAGATCTTTCATGGGGTCACAAATCCTGCAAGCACACCTGCTCCAATGCGGTCTACTCTCTCCACGGGCCACATATCCTGCAAGGAGTCCACTTTAGTGTGGACTTCCCATGGCATCACAGCCTCCTTTGGGCTTCCACTGGCTCCAGTGTGGGATCCTCCATGGGCTGCAGAGGAATCTCTGTTCTACAGTGGACTTCCAGAGGCTACAAAAGCACAGCTGCCTCACTATGATCTTCACCACAGGCTCTATGGGAATGTCTGCTACAGCACCTGGAGCACCTCCTGCCCTGCCTTCACTGACCCTGGTGTCTGCAGAGTTTTGTCTCTCACATATTCTCACTCCTCTTTCTGGCTGCAGTTACTGCTTTTTTTTTGGCCCTTCCCAAGTACATTATTCCAGAGGTGCTGCTACCATCACTGATGGGCTCAGCCATGGTGAGTGGCAAGTTTGTATTGGAGCCAGCTGGTATTGGCTCCCTCAGGCGCGGGGGGTCCTTCCTGTAGCTTCTCACAGAAGCAACCATTTTAGCCCTCTCACTATCAAAACCTGGCCACACAAATCCAACACACTGCTCTGTAATACTGGGAAAAGTACAAACACAAATTATGCAGGGACTACATGTGCCACAACTGTGCTGGAGAATTTATTGAGACAGTATACAATTTATTAAGACTGAATACAGCAAAACAAACAAAAAAAATACCAAAAAAAAAAGGTATCCTCAAAGGGAGTGGCAGGTGCTGCTGTGCTGTGGCTTATACTCTGTGATTTACAGATATGCAGATCCTGCAGGGCAATTTGGAGTCTTGCTCAGGGCATCTGTAGGGAGCAGAGAGAGTTGGGCAATGGAACGTGCTCACTTTCTGATGCCATTCAGAGCTTTAATGCCTTGTCAATGTTGAAGGGTTATGACTATTTTCTCTTTGACTCCACCCTTTAGATCATATGCTGATAACAGAACAGTCCTCTTTCTTTTCTTTTTACAGCATTAGTCCTGGAAAGATTATGGTTGCCACTTTTTTTATTGTAGCCTAACAGACAAACCACTGATCCAGCAGGCTGCCCATATGTTGCCTTTAAAATCCTCTTTTCCTATAGATTTACACACTGCCAGGCTAGAAGGGAAGAGATGGGAGATACTTTCTACACATTTAGTTGAAATTATTCCACTCATCAGTAACAGGGGGACACAGAAAAAGAGTCACAATGAGCCTATGGATTTACAGCAAATACAGCCACCTCCCACCTGGAGGGAGAGAAGCTCATGAAGCTCTTGTCATCAAGATTTATAATGTACTTTACATTGAAACACATATTAAATAAAATGCATAAATAGCTCTTCAGTCATGCTGAAGGGGTCCTGAATAGAGCTTGCCACATGATTTCAAAGATATTGGCAAAGTTGTCCAGGGAAGCCAGTGTAATATCTCTTTGCTGTAGATCTGCTTACACGGTGCACAAAAGCCACAGACATTACTTTTTTCTTATGTGAGAACCAAAACCATTCTTTTCAATATAGCAGTATTGATCCTACCTTTGGGAATGGCTGGGCAAGCTGCATTAAGGGAGCTGTATTGCTTGGAAAAACTGATAACTTGTCTCTTAGGCTCATGCTGGTAAATGAGATGAAGTAAAGCCTATTGTGGGATGCTAAAGAGGAGCTTACCAGCAAAAAGTTGACAGAAGCAGCACTATTTCCTGCTTGATTTTCATGTAAAAAGTCAGAAAATCTGAAATATAGCAGAATGAGACAGGTGTGGGTGTAAAACAGCAACATTTGAAAGCACTAAAACACCACTGAATACTAAAAAATATCAAGCTTCTCTTTTAGCAAGTAACACTGGCTGATCCTTTCTGAACTGCTTCAGTTGTTGCATATGTTTGTCCACCCAGTGCATTGAGTGGTATGTGGGTTTGGTGGAGGCTGAAGAAAACTAGTGTGTTACTAAATTCTCTGTTCAGCTTTGTTCTTATGAAGGTGGAAAGTGGGTTTATTTATTGAATCAATTGCATCTTCTAGATGAAACCCCCCCTTGCCCCCCAAATAAAACCTATAATAAGACATTCAGTTGTTAGATGCAAGGGAAAATCCACTACTGCATGTATCATCCAGTTTATCAAGAAGAGCACCAGAGCTAGACCTCAGCTAAGAGTCATGTTCTGGTATATGGATGGCTCTAGTATTGTGCACCAGCAGCTTCACCCCTGCAATGCAGAAGATCCAAATCCCCATGTGTACTGACATTAAGGAGTCCTTTCTGAAAGATGATGAGCAGAAAGCTTTGAGTGAGATGACAGGAAAAAATGTTTATCACCCAACTCTACAAATAGCCTGGTCCTCATGAAGCAAACCTGTTTAGCTAAGAACAAAAGTAAATGAGAAGGACATATGACTCTCAGTGAAATCATGATTCTTTTTTCAACTAGCTGTTCACTCAGCCCCTTCCCAGTTGGAACATTATGATTAAATATTACAAATTTGACTGGGAAAAAAAATATTAATGAATATAATATATTACAGCCTATGAAATCTTCAAAACCTGAATGAGATAAAGATTTGCTTTTGTAAGAAAGCACCCAAACTGTCTGAAAACCTCAGAGAAAAAAACCAAAAACACCACAATCCAATACACCCTCAGACATTGGGCCATAATATAGGCAAAGAAATCTCTTCTCTATTACCCTTAGGAAACCAGCTAGAAGTGTGTTGAGGCCAAAGTGGCTAGCTTTAATCCTGAATTTTTTTGACCCTGAGATTTACAGTTGGTTAGAGCATGCCAGAGTCCTGGATTCCATCCCTGTACTGGCCATTCATTTAACAGTTGGACTTGGTGATCCTTGTGTGCCCTTTCCTCAGAATATTCTGTGATCTGAATGGATTTTACTCACAGTACTGAAAAAAATCTCTGCTCACCCTCAAGGATGGTTGGGGTGGGGTACTACTACCAATATCTGCTGCATCAGGCTGGATCGTGCCAGTTGGTATTCTATAAATTTAATTTGGATCCCTAGTTTATGGCAAAGAACGGGTTCAAATGTATTCTGGTTGCCTAATGCTTTCCTAAATTAATTCATCTGAAAAGTATACAAAATGAAACTGCTCTGAAATTCAGAGGTTTTCTTTTTAAAAAAAGGTAATAGTGATAGTAATGCTGGTAAGTTAAGTATCTGCTTAAAGATTTGAATAAATGATTCATGTAATTAACAGCATATTCAAGTGCATATTCTTCAACAGAATGAAAAAAGAGAGGAAAAATGGGTATATGCTAATATTAATTAATTAGACAAGCAATGTTAATTAGGCAACTACATAATTAGGTTTGGGACAATGAGGTTTCTTTTGCTCTATTTGTTAATACTTGCTTCCTGCAAACATAAGTCTATGTTAAGTACAAGATCTCAGCTTACTTGATGTGTTTCAGGGAACCTGATAGGAAATTGTCAGAATTTTCAGTGTGTCAGAAAAGCATATTCCCTGAGACACTTATGTAAATACCGTAATAGAATTTTCTTGACCTGTTGGCTTTTTGCAGAAAAGAAGTCCTTTAGTTCCCTAGAGAACTGTAGAATATCTGAATGAACATGAATAATTAATTATATGTTTGATGTTAAAGTGCGAGGGTGATTGCTTTCAATTTTGAATATAGTAATATAATGTAAGTTTTTGACAATTATATTCAGAAACTACAAAGAGTTTCCAAAGCATGAACAGTAATAATCAAATAAAGCTGGTGATTACTCCTTAACTGTTATACTATGCCCCCATTCCCATGAAATTAATTTTATTAGCTAACTACATAAAGATGTTCAGAAATGTCAACAAGCTAGGGATTCAAATTGTTGAAATTAGTTTGCATTATTAAGTTGATAACCTTTGTCTGTCTTGTTGTGATTCTATCTTTATCTTTGTATTTCATCAGTTTCTTTTATCTTCTTTGCATTCACCATCTCTCGTTAGTGTCTAAATCTAACCGTAGAGAATAATGCTTACATCCAAAGCTGATAGTATTATTGCTGTAATGATCTTTAAAAGACAAAGGGAAGACAATAAAGAATGCAACAATTAGTTCACTTAGCTCTTCAGAAGGATAGCATCTCTCTTTTGTTCTCACTTTGTAACCTATTCATCTCTACCTATAGCAAGATTCTCATGCTGCTGTCATTCTTAGAGAGCTGGCAGGAACTATTTTCCTGGCATGCCTGTTTTCTCAGTTGTGTTTTACTCTAAAATCAATGCATTTCTACTCTTTGCAGAGCTTTACTTTGTCTAAATCTTGCTTCTGTCTAGGAGCCAGGAAGCCTATTACTATTTCATGACTCAGGGAACAAATGACTTTCAGCATTCTTCCTCAAAAGCCATTTTACTTTTAAAACTATCTCTTCTTTCTTGTACTTGGAAAAGTAAAAACTTCTCATCATGTTTTAGGAGCATTGAAGGGAAGTCCTCTGAACTACCCAGAGTGCATGTTGCTGTAACCAGGAGCATCAAGAAAGGAGACCTGGAAAGGAGTCATTTGCAGTTACAATCATAAAATCATAGAATAGCCTGAGTTGGAAGGGACTCACAAGGATCATTGAAATTCAACTCCTGGTCTTGCATACAAGAGTCCCAAGAATCACATACTATGTGTATGAGAGTGTTATCCAAATGCTTCTTGAACTCTGTCAGGCATGGTGCTGTGATTATTTCCCTGGGGAGCCTGTTCCAGAGCCCAGACACAATGTGGGTGAAAATCTGTTCCTTAATATGTAACCAAAACCCTCCCTGACACAGCTTCAGGCCATTCCCTCAGGTCCTGTTACTGGTCACCACAGAGAAGAGATCAGTGCCTGTCCCTCCCTCTAGAGGAAGTTGCCAACTGCAATGAGGTCTCCCCTCAGTCTCCAGGCAGAACAGACCAAATGACCTCAGCCACTCCTCATGCAGCTTCTCCTCAAGGCCTCTCCTCATCCTTGTCGCCCTCCCTTGGATGCTCTCCCATAGTTTTATATCTTTATTATGTTGGAGCACCCAAAACTGCCCCCAGGACCTGAGGCGAGGCTGCCACAGAGCAGAGCAGGACAATCCCCTCTCTTGCCCAGTTGGTGATGCTGTGCCTGATGCACCCCAGGACAGGGTTGACCCTCCTGGTTGCCAGGGCACACTGGTGACTCATGTTCAACTTGATCAGGACCCCCAGGTCCCTTTCCATGGTGCTGCTCTCTGGCATCTCATTCCCCAGTCTGTTTGTACATCCAGGGTTGCCCATCCAGGTGCAGAACCTGGCATTTGTCTTTGTCAAACTTTGTATGGCTGGTGATTGTTCAGCCTTCAAATTTGTCAAGGCCTATCTGTAGGATCCTTCTGCAGGACACCTCTGCCTTCAGGGAAGTCGACAGCTGCTCCCAATTTAGTCTCAAACTTACTAAGTATTCCTTCTAGTCCTGTATCCAGTCATTTAGGAAGATTTGGAGATAACTGGGCATAAAATGGAGCCCTGCAAAACTCCACTAATGTGCATCCATCAGCCCAATGCAATGCCATTTATTATAACCCCTAGTGCCTGACCCATGAGTCAGTTGCTCACCCATCGTGTTAACCCAACTGGTTATTGTCCAGTATCAGAAGCTTTACTGAAATCCACAAACACTATATCAGCTGGCTTCCCTTGTATATGGTCACTTCTTTCATGGGTGCTCCTCCTAGTATTTAGAGTGCATGCCATGGAAATTTGGTAAGCTGGTAGGAGGGGTCAAGGATTTTGGTCTTCTGCCATTCAAAGAAGTGCTTTAGCTAACTACACAGGCCATTATAATTACCTTGGTATATGGAAACCAATACAGGCTTTTAAAATTTTTCTTAAAATAGAAACATTTTTAAAAAGTAAAAATGTGAAGTAATGATCCCTAATAATTATCTTCCCAAAGAAGATAGTTAATTTTGAAAATGAGTGGTTTCTCAGTTTGTAATTTGGCTGATGACAAACCAGTGATGAAAACCAGGAGAGGTTAAAGCAGTATAACTCAGAAGAGCTAAACCAGTTGGCATTTGTTATCAGTGGGTGCCCCCTTCTGTCTTACTGGGACACCCTGGTTTTGACCTTGTCCTCTGTCTACATACCTATTTAACTTAATCCTCTCTTTAGATCTATTACAAAGAAGGTCAGTTTAAGAGCAGATAGGAGGTAGGGCAAACCCTGGCTCCTAGACACAGTACCTTCTGATCATAGGTACAAAATAGCTGCAAACCACCTGGCTTTTTGGCTCTTGTCTTTCAGGAGTATGCAGAATACCTGCTTGCCTTACAGGTGATCACTGCAAACAAATGCCTCTGCTGAGCTCCAAACCAGCTGTCTCATTTTTGTACATAACTACAAAATGACACATTTGCAGAGGGAAGTGACTTGTTTGTCCAGAAGAGAATGGGACCCTTGTCAATACATGCTGGGACCATTCTTTCAGAGACAGCTTTGCAGCTGGAGAATTGCCCAACAACAGTATGATGAAAAGACTGACGCTGGCTCAGTCAATTAAACCAGCAGACAGCTCTTAATCTTAAACCAGAATGCATTCAAACAAGCTGAGCTTCTGCATACAGCTCAGCATAGCTGGCTTCTCTTTTGCAGGACTGCATGACATTCAGGTAGGAGGTTATCAGGGGCATGAAGGGCATTTCAGTTCCTGCTCAGTCCTTCCGGGGGCTTTCTCTCTCCTCCCCATGGGTCTGTGAGCTCCCTTTTGGCTCAGCCTTAATTCCCTCCCTGAACTGTCTTGTAGATGTTCCCATATCTGGTCCTGCCTCCCAGCTGGACCTCAGACCTGCCCTGGGTCTGAGGGATGGGATGGGCCCATTGGTCATACGGCTCCATCTGTCTGACAGATTTTGGACTCACATTGCTGCCTTCTCTTCAGTCCTGTTTCTGGACTGGTCTCATTCAGCTCCTGACAGGAACATCCAGGACTAAGGATCAGGTTAATTGCTTGCCATTTCAAGGGCTGCCAAAGTGCCCTGTGACCAGAAGCTGGTCCTACCTTCAGAGAAAGAACAACACACTTTGGGAAATGCTTAGGTTTTTTAGTACAGAAAAGGCTCTGCTTCATTGATCCAGGGTCTGAAGGAAAAAGTGAACTCTTTTATCAGCCTTTTTAAAGGATGACTCAGTTGTCTGCCCAGCAGGTAAGGGTTTTCTGTGGGTATGTGATGTGGGAAAACCCACAGAGTAGATTTGAACTTGCTACTAACTCTCCAAGGTGGAGTTGACAATGCAGCTCTATGCACTGTGCTGATGAACTATCCTTTGTCAGCAGGTGGGCCATACTTGACTGTTACCTGGAGGTTAAAAGAAGCAAAAAAACGGCCACTTCTTGACTTCAAAATTTAGAGAGCTGAAATCCAAGCTCAGGCTTCCTGAGTTTGGATCATATTTCTGGTATGTTAGCCCAACGAGTCAAAGGACAGTTACTCCACCCTCTTTGGCTGAAGATTTGGTAGTCTCATTGCCAAATGTTTGCATAGTCATTTGATGAGAAAAGGTTATATTTGGAGAAATGTATTTAATTAAATGCTTGATTTTATAGAGCTCTACTAAAATACTAAACCCTTAAGTTACAGGCAGTGCATTGTCAAGCTAATTGTCAAGTTACTCAGATATAATTATACATGTAATCTGAAAGGAAAATTATTTGAGCCTTTGACATTTTTGTGGCTTGATTTTTTACTTCACACATTAAGCAGACATATCCTCCAAATTTATTGTTATAAAATATCTGTGTTATAAGGAAGTATTTGATTTCTAATAAAGACTTAAAAAATTTCTCTATGGGAACTGTGGATGAATATAACTGAAAGCCCTGTGAGATTTTAATCTCTAAATACTTGAATATAGTACGATACATATACTAGGAATGTTAGGATACTTTCCTAATGCATCTTTTATATGTCCTGCTTAGGGGAATATACCCTGCTTGGCAAGTCAAAAGATGCGCTGGTGAGGGAATCGACATGCATTTAGATTCAAACTGCTGTGTTCAAGTGCTCTCTTGCTCAGTGGATGTTAGGAAGCTGTGCTTGTTGTAGAAGAAGGAATGCAGAAGAATGAAAGTCATAAATCAGTTGGTAATTGTCATTAGTGCCTGTAACAATTTGGTTGTATTATTAGCATTGGACATTATACTCAGGAAAAAAGGAATTCCTGTACAAATTCTACAAATTATGTTCCTTTCTAGTTTGCTGTAACAGACTCCTAGAAAGGTTTTGCCTTGCGATGATTAGAAACCATCACAGAACCTCTGTCCTATCAAGCCAGTTGGCATTTGCTGTCTGATGTTAAGGAACTCAACATCACCCACACAGCTCACATTTTTCTCATAGAAAATTGTAAAACCTTCAAGGCAGATTTTGTACAGTTTACAGTCTGCCTGCAAAATATTTGTTAGTGTGCAACAGAGGGTAAAAGATGCTTGAAACCAGGGAGAACAAGCAACTGAGAACATGACCTGCTTAAGAAATTATTTTGGAGAATCCAGCCTTTTAATTTTATATACATTTTTTATTCCTTTTCCCTCAGATTCTAGGGAAAAAAATCATACAAAGCCTAAGAGGGGATATTTCTGTTTGGTAAGTTGAAAATTGACTGGAGAACTCACCTTTCAAGAGATGAAAAAGACATTAGAAATGTTAATGAAAAATGTCTATGACTTTATCATAAGAGGTCAGAAACTGTGCCAAAAATCATCTCTCTCTGTAGCAATGTATTTGCACGAGTTAAGTCATTCTCTGTACTATCTAAACTCCTTGTAATTTTATCAGAACACTTGCGGTCCTGTTATTCAAACCCTCAAGAATTCACTAAGGCTACTGAGGCAAAAGCAGGATTAAATAAGAATGAAAAACTGGAGAAACTGACTAGCAAGAATGCAAACTTCAGATAAAAGTGGGTTCGGTGTGATGGTAGACTCTGCCAATTAAGTGCCTTAAGGGGTGCATGCAAGCCTTGTGGACAAGGCAGAGGATCCAATCAAAGAATGTGTGATTGCGTGACCATGCATGCTGGAATCTATAACTGTTGCTTATTGTAAACAATAAAGTGGCTTCTGTGTAACCATATTCGTTTGCTGTACAGAAATCTGTTTCTCCTGCATATCTCTACAGTTTGAGGTAAGATGAAATATTGCAGCTTGATTTTATAATCTTGTCTTGAATTTTTTTCTTTTTAATGGATTACCAAATTCAGATTATAATGGATAAGAGAGGTGCCCTGAGTAGCGAAAGCCATTTCAAATCATTAAAAAGTAGGAGACTAGGACTGAATATATTTTAGCAATAATTTTTATAGTTAACTTCTATTCAAACATGAAACAGACACGTCTTCTCTAACTGATTTACATTAAGAAACAAGATGGCTTGTAATATTTAAATTTCAAATTAGATAAAATGAAAGTAGCAGTAAAACCCATTAATCTTAATATTATCCCAAGTTGACTGAGTTTAGAAATGAAAAATCATTTAGATTATTGTATTCCTGTAGCAATTAATAGGTTCAGTAAAAATAATTTTGTGTGTAAAATTATGGAATCATAGAATGTTTTGGATTTGAAGAGACCTTAAAGATCATCTAGTCATTAAAAGAAGATAAAAATCCTTACAATATTATTTTCTTTTTTAAAAAAATATAATATAAAATCAATATAACACACCGAAGAAAAACCAGAAGAGTTAAAAATTTACATGTTCTTTAATATATACAGAGATCAGATTCTGATGCTGTTATTCAGTAAGCCATCATTCATGTTTCAAAGCAGTCCCAAGATTTCAAAGCATTTATTTTGGAAGGTGAAATATACCAAAATCTAAATTATTAAACAAGCTTTCAGGTGAATGCTAAAATAACATTTATGTTTATTTACCAACAGTTTATACTGTTATAAACTATTCTGGCATAGTTTATACAAGTTTGAATTTATTGATATATGCCTGATCAGCACAGATGTCGTGACTTACTAATGGGCGGTGTTGTTGGGTGTTATCATAATTCCTGTTTCCTCTTAAAATTAAGTTCTTATGCCTTTTTCCAGTGACTGTTTACTGCAAAATACAATTTTATTCTCTTTAGAGAGCACTAAGTAAAAGCACAAGCTGAGATGAGTATGTAGGTCCTTTATTAACTCCTTTTTGTATCTGTCAACTATTGATTCATTTGTAGCAATCAAGTAGGTCTTTTACCAGAAGAAGTCAGGAGGATTGTCTCCCCATTCCGGATTTAAGTTTGAGGATTATGAGACTCTTCTGGAATCTTAGAGATATAGGATTAGACCCTTCTCAGCTGAGTTGGAGTTTCAAAGTTGTTTCTCATTTTTTTCTTTGTCAAAGTGCTGTAAGAGCCAGGCTGTTAGGCAAAAGCCAAAGCCTAATCTGTGTGGTTTTCGGAAAGATTGCTATTGTGTTTTTGGAAGTGACCTTAAGAGACTCCATGCATTTGATCACAATGCAGCTTGTTAGAACTTAGATTCTGGAAGGAAGAAATCAAAGTGAAATAAATATATGTATACTTTATTGTCTCTTTTGGCTGTGGAAATGTCCAGCTCTGGTGCTTGAAGTCATCATGATGGATTTAAATATATCCATTTTAAGTGTTCATTACCGAGATTTGGGGGCATGTAGATAAGAAAGTGACCAATAAACTGCAGTGCAGGATTGTTATTCAGAGAGATTTCAGTGGGCTGGAGAAATGGGCTGACAGTACTCATGAGGTTGAGAAAGACAAATGCAAAGTCCTGCACCTGGGGAGGTAGGCACAAGTCCAGGCTAGGGACTAACTTCCCAGAAATCAGCTTAGGAGAAAAGGTCTGGTGTTTAATGGTGGAAAACGAAGATGAACATGACTAGGTAGTGTGTCCTTTCACCAAAGGAAAACAACTGCATAGAGTGCTGTGTGGGCAGCACTGAAGGTAGCAGTTTGGTGATAGTGGTTATTCCCTTCTATTCAGCTCTTGTTAGCTTCATCTGCGCTGCTGTGTCCAGTTTTGGGTTCCTTGGTGGAGGGAGGACCACTTAGATGATGGCATGTTTGCATATATGTGATGTACAAGAAGAGGCTGAGAGAAGGACATATTCTTCTTAGGATGAGAAGGCAAAGAGGAGATACTGCTGCCTTAATAGCAGGGAATGCTCAAAAACAAAAGTTGCAACATATGAAATTTTGAACATAAGGAATGTATATATATATATATATACACGAATATATATATATATGTATATTTGAATATTAAGAAAAAAAATCCCAACAGAGTACTGAAACACTAAATGAGGTTTTGTAAAGGGGCTATGAACTTTTCATCTCTGGGAATATTGGAAAAATTCTCAAGGTCTTGGGAAGCCTGATCTGAGCTGAACTGTGGGTTGGACCAGATGATCTCCATCTCCCACCCTAAATTATTCTGTGTCTCTATGACTCAGCAAACTCTCAAATTGTAGATTTATGTCTTCATAGTTCACATGTTAAAGTATACCTCATTTATCTGACTCATGATGTAAAAAATGAGATGCTTTGGCTCTTTTGAAACATTCTTGTGGGTCTTTGCATGTTTATGCTTCTAAGTATTTCAAGGCATATTTTCCACACTTTTTTTCTCATGAAACTAATGTGTGATATTTCTGTTATTTCTGTTATCCTTTCTTCTCAAAATAATTTCCAGTAAGAAGTCTGGAATCCCCTCTATATAAATGCAGAGTAGCCAAAACCAAAGGGGTTTTGGTTATCTGTGAGAGTACAGAAAACAAAACATCAGGTTTTTTTCACAGTTAAACACCCAGATGACAAATGGAAATTTATCTGTATGTTTTTGGATACATATTTTTGAGGAATCTAATAAATTCTTAGATACAGAAAGCCTAATACTTCTGATTTGACTGGACACAATCCAGTGTCACACATGATTTAGGCAAAGGTTACATTTCCTAGACCTGCACATTTATTTCTAGATATTCTAACATATGGAAAATCCTGGTCATGATATGGAGATCAGGTTGCTGAAGTAGTTTTAATTTTGATGGCACTTCCTTCCAAATCACTCTTTAAAAAATCTGTTTTCTAAATGAACTTAAGCTCCGTAGAGAGTGCTTTTAAAAAAAGGTTGAGAGGGTTTAAAAATGATCCCTCTTTCATACATAAATTTACTTGCTTTCCCTAGTGTGGTACAGGAGATCTAGAAGATAAGAATCTCATACCTCAACAAAATCACAGTCTGGGCAAGTTTCAAAGAGACAGCTCTTTGAATTTAAGGGCTATGAATATGCAATTACTGTCATGTCCCTGGAATATTTCCAAGACCCTTGACAGAAAAAAGATGTGCAATGCAAGTGACAAACTGTAACAGTAGAGAGTACAGATGTGTATATCTTAGCTACTTGCCCTTGGGCTCTCTTTACAATCAATGCAGAGAAATACACACTTTTAAGTCACTCTTCTTATTTCAGAACCAACATTTAAAGTGGGAGTGGTGTGTGTGTCATTGCCATCCAAAGTTATGAGACACAAATAATACTGAAGATGAAAACTCTCATTTTGAAAACTCTTGTTTGATCATATTCCCCCAAAGCAACCCATGAGTAGAGAGATGTAAGGGCTAGCCAGAAGAAAGCTTTCTTTTTGTACTCAGAATGTATTAATGGGAATAAAAAGGCTTTCATGACTTCTAATTTGCTCTGCAAAAGCTACTCATTTTAGAACTTAGAAAAAGACAAAATGTTTTTGTCAAGTCATTCTGATCTGACCCAAATACATCAAACTGGTGCCACTGAGCAATATTTTTCTGTTCTATGTTATTGATAATTAATGTACTTGTCTGGAACAGAAGCTAGGTCCTGGTTCAGAGGCAAATGCACTTGTCTGTAATGGAACATGCGCACCACTTGATGGAGCCACGAGAAACAAGGTAGCCAGCTTAGTTCTTGTGGCTCCTGGCTGTCCTATTAAAGTGGGAGCCCATCTCTCAGTATCTAAATCACAGATACAAAATATAGCAATGAATTTAAAGAGTGAGAAAAAATAATCCTTCCACTGTTTTTCTTTTACTCTTCCAGCTCCAGCCTCCAGCAGCTCCAATGGACCTTGCTGCTGTGACTGGCCATGCCTAGCTGTCCAACACACTGGCATTTTCCAAGATTCTCCCAAAACTCAAAGCTGCTCATGAAAGTATTCACCAATGATGAATAATGAGAATGAGACTGGGCATTGTTGAATGAAGTTTATTCTTGTGTGTGATAGTGCATATATATTGTTTCTAAAATTCCTGACAAAATCTGAGTAGAAAGATGCAGTTGATAAACACAAGGGCAATTTTTAATTCAATGAAGTGGATAAGGACTGAACCAAATAATACAGAATAGAAGTTATGTTTATATAAAGGGTGTATCTTAAACAATTGCAAATGATATTCAAACATTCATTCAAGATAATTTTAAAACAACAAAATCACTTTGAGGAATATTTACTGCAAAACTGTTCTCCTTTTCAAAATACTCATTTGAAGGCATAACAGATGCAATTCCTTTTTGGTTTGGTTTGGGTTTGGGATTTAATTTGGACTTTAGTAGGCCTATCAACCTGAGACACAGTAGTGAATTATGTGAACTGAATCATAGTATGACTTCTGTGTTACCAAAGACTAAAGAAAAACTGCAATTTCTCTATGACTACAATGAGATATCTTAAGGGCCATCATTTCTGATTTAGAGTGCAGATGTTTATACTGAACAATAAATGTTGATCCTTAATGTTGGTTCGTTATGTAAAAATGATCTGTCAGTACTCTTCTATATTTTATAATCTTATCCTTATCATCATCATCAACTCAATATACTAATATATACAATGCAATTGTTCCATAGTTTATGTACTATCATTTGACAATTCATGAGGAAAGAAAAGATTCAGTTATTGAGTAAAAGAAGGCAAAATGTAAGCCTACTTAAAAAACATGAGAACAATATTGCTTGGATATTATATTCCATACTGAGAAAGTAAACCTTCCTTTTTCTGAAAGGTTTTGTTCACACACAAGAGGAAGATAATGAAATGAAATATACATACATATAAAAGAACACATTCAAAATTTGTGCAAATACAGACATCTCAGTGAAATTAATTTAAAAGACCAGTGCTATTGTTGTCATGTTTTATCTTTCTTTCCAACCCTTCATCTAGTTGTTGTTTTTTCATCACAATTCATAATCCTGCCCAAAAGAAGGAGTTTATTGAACTGTCTACTGAGTTCTTTGAAAACCTCTTGCCTTAACCTGATTTGTAAGTGCATATTTGCTTAAGAGGAACCTCTGTATTCTTAATAAGGAATATTCCGTGTTATTCCATACATCCCAGATGAGGGTTTACAACTATTATTTATACTGTATTTAAAAAGCTTGCAGCCAGATCCCATGTAGAGCTTTATCATGATTTGGATTAATAAAATCAGTATTTCTAATTATTCCATGGCTACAGTCAAAGTGATGCATGGAAACATTAAGCAGGTATAGAAATTAAGTACATACCTGCTAGAAATATTTAATATAAGTTTATTGTCTAACATTAACACTATAGTAAGGTAGTTTAATTTTTAACCTCACAAAAATTCTCAAACTTACACTTGAGTCAAGAACATACAAGAAGTAATACAGCAGCAGCCATGGAAGTTGTTAAAAAATATTCCATGGTGTCAATATGGCATTTATTTCTGTTTTTCTGATGTTTTTAAGAAAGCTTGTTAGAATTTTTTTCTTTCCACATTTTAGGATCCATTTCTGGAGAATAAGAAAATATTTAGTTTCCCTAGTTTCTTTTTAAATTGAAAAATATCTACTCTTCATGTGAACAAATCAAAATTAGCAAACTATTTTAACTTTGCTGTCCTTAAGTTCCTTCCATGTGCAAAAGAGTTGTCAAAGAAATCCTGATGTAAGATCTGTGTTAACTCTATAGAGATCTGGACAGAAGTTAGCTTCAATCCCACGTGCTATGAGCAAAAGAGACTGATAGCACAAAAGATTTTCTGTATTCAGGGCACAACAAAAAAAGACATTGGGACTAAATAAACATATGTAGAAAATTGTTTACATTATAATGAAAGTTTTATTTGTCTCGGAGGACTAAGAAGTTGCGTGTTCTTGTTTGTATGAAACTGAGATGAAATTTCATCCTGAAAGCTCTTTCACAGAAGTATTGGGGTCTGTCTGGAAGCTCATTAGAGCTCTAGTAGTATCCCTAACAGAAACTTGTACAGTGATCAGATAAAGAATGATAAATACCTTTAATAACAAAAATTTACTTTCCTTGTGTGATTTTACAAAAACTTGTTCAGTGCTTTGATAGCAGGTATATTGTTCAGCTAAAGATATCTTTATTTCCCCTATCACTAGTATGTTTTAAGGACTCAAAGCAATCTTTTCCACTGCTTTTGCTGATAATTGGTCAAGAAATTATTCCTCTCACAGGTATGAGGAACAAACAGATCTTTCTGGGAACTTATGAATGATTCCAGAATTTCTCATAATGGGAATGCTGGTCAGTTGTAAATGACTGGTTTTTAAAAGCAAGTTTGTCCTTCAAAGAATTTGACTTTTTACCTCAGTTTGTAAAAGTTGCTTTTGCTGAGCATCCTCCATTTGACTGCGGCTGTCTGTTATCTTTCTTTGCCACCCACCACCAATCAATGGCTACCATTTTCACTGTCCCTTCTACCCACGCTCCAGCCTCCATTTTCAGATGAAAAAGACAAGAACTTCATGTCTTTATCCTAAGAGTTCTATTTGCAATCTTCTCCCACAGTTCAGTCCTGATTGTCATTCCTGAAGGGGTTAGATTTTCTGGTCTGTATAACTTATCTTCCTGTCTTTGGTGCCTTCTTGACCCCTTTATTGTATGAAGCAACAATTGCTTTACCAAAGTAATTGGTGCAAAAGGAGATGTCTGATTTCTCTAACCCTTCAGTGTAATTTCAGGGTATGATCACAGGAGTTATTTCCCTTTCCTTGCTTTATGACTTCTAAAAGCAAATACCTGGAAAACACCAGAAAAACATTTTCAAAGATTACAGTGATTTTCCTCTAAGTAAAAATCTTGATTATTGTTAGATTGTGTAAAACATATGTTTTTTTTGAGACTTGGCAATCTAAGAGAAAGAGCCAATAAAAGAGTCCTTCTTAAAACTCCATACCTGTACTGGTGGCAAACCTTAACATTTCTCTTTGTGGTGTGCTGATGGACCTCTTAGACAGGAAGTCAGAGATAAACTGTACAATGTCTCAGTTTTCTTGAATCCCATTAGCTTTCCCCCTGACAAAACAACACTGGTATAGGCTTATTTCCTATTCAGGGAAATTATTCAAGACATCAAAAGTTCAATAGTCAGTTTTCAAGATGATAAAATATTGACTCCATTTACATATGGTTCAGCACTGTTCAATAAGGTTTAAAAGTAAATAAATGTCAACTCTTAATTCCTGGTGAGAATTAACCCAACTCATGGAGGAACTGGAAGGTGGGAGCTGGAAGAAGAGCTGTTTTTCAAACTGCATAAAGCTAGACAGCCAGCATCTTAAGAGATAAAAAGTGTATTTGTTACTTATTTGACTGATTTCCATTAATGTGTACAACTTCATCACATTGTAGCATGATGGACATACTGACATTCTTATTTACTGCTTTTTAAAAAAAGTAGTGAGCCTCTCAGCCTTTTTCAGTTTTTGTTTCAAATCACAGAAACTGTGGTTTAGGACAGCTTGGTAAACGTGTAAAGGATCTGGTTATTTCCCTGGCTGTACAGCACAATGGATTTAGGATGAAATCTCAGCTCCCTGAGAGGTTGGGGCAAATTAAATGTGCAGTATTATTTGTATTTTTATTAGTATTTTGCAACAATATATTTGAATTAAAATAAAGTACTTTGGACATTTAGGTACAGAAAGTTTTATTTCTTCCTAGGTTCTTAGGATTTTTTTTTTTTTTGCAATGTCAGCTGTATTGAAGCTTCTGGCATATTCTCTTAAACACAGACACTCAGAACTTGCATGTGAGTATCTAGAATTATCTAGGTAGAAAAAAATCAATGTTTTTATTTATTTCTCCCAAAATGACTATTTAGTGATTCTTCTACACAAAGCAATCAAAAGTTCTTTCTTTATTCCATCACTTTCATTTTCTTTGCAACAAAATTTGTATCATTACTGTATTAAAATCCAAAAGACAAAACTGGTATTGATTGTAATGAGATAATTTAATAGGAAACAATGATGTTAAGAGTAGTTAAAAAATATATATAATAAATGTAAGTATAAAGAAGTCAACTTTAAATTAAAAATAATTTTAAAAATAATTACAGGAGTTATTGTTAAAGATGGTGTTAGTAAAAATAAGTACTTTTCTGTGAACACAACTTTCTCTTTAATTGTCAGTGGACCCTCTCAAAATATGTTCATTTACTGTAATTAATTAGTCATATTTTCAGATAATTTTCTATAAACTACTGACATGAGATAATGGAGTATGCAATTGTTAATTTCTCTATGATTTTACAGAGACAATTTTTACAGCCAATTTTAACCATGCACACTTGCTAATTTAATTTTTTAGTAGAATTGAACTGTTTAATTAGAGAACCAATACCTAACACTGATATGAAGAAAATGAAATGTCATCCTTTGGTAAAACCAAACTGCAGGTTTCAGAACACAGGACAATAGTGATCCCTGAAATACAGTATAATTGGATGCTGCTGCATCTCTTGTTTCAAGATATTAATACATGCTTCAGGATATGACAGACTTTCTTTTGATTAGTGTCTCTGCATGCAATAGTTTGAAAAGGAAATCAGGGTACACTCATTAGTTTTGAACTCTCCCCAATTTTTTATTTACCATCTGGGAAATTTCTCCACTCTATTTCTGGTCACTACTACAAAGCTGTAATAATGAAAAATTTTCAGATTACTGAATGTTTTTTTAGAGATTTATGGTGGCTGAGTAGGATTGAACCCTACATCTATCAGCCTGGAGTCAGTAGCTAATAAATGGATTTTGCTTATTGCCTACTCCCAAGATACAGTTAGAGATTAAAATGACAGAATAAACATAAAATCTCATTTGAAATTAGTAGAAAGAAATTTAAAGAGTGAATGCTTATTAGGAATGAAACAAAAATGTGTGTGGTCGATGGGGAACAAGAAAAGAGCTAAAAAATTCTATTTTAACAGGAGAGGTGTAAGCAGTGGTTTTTTTAACAATTAAGATTAGAGATGCATTTTGAACCCCAACAAAAAGAAAAAAAAAATCACTCCAAAGGGAAGGAAAGCTCACAAGAATTTTTATTTTAAACACTCTTTCTTTCATAGGTATAATCTATTATGCCTTGTGTAAAGCCTCTTTGTCCCAAAAGAAAAACATTGGAAAACACCTAGCCTTATGCCTTTGGCAAGATTTAGCAGAGCTTAAAACTTTGGTGGGTTTTGACAGTGTGGTTGGTGGCAGGGGATGTGGTATTTAAATAAAGAGGTGGAAATTGAGGAGTTCAGGGTGGGGATTGATAGCTGAAATAATGACTCCAACTTTTAAGGTTTTAAGGTAGGGAACATGAAGGAGAGGTTTCACATTTCAGATTCATTTGCATACTTCAAAGCAAAGTCAGGATGTGGATTTAGCCAGTGAACAAAAGCTAAAAACTTTTGGGAATTCAGCAGGTGCAATTCCTTGTAGCAATCTGTGCAAATGCCATGAAGGAGCATGGGAAATATCAATAAATAAGGAAAAAGCATGATGGTGTTTTCTAGGAAAAAGCAATCATGTTGAGTATATGCCTCAAGAACATAGAAAAAAATACAAGATGCAAAACCCAAGTATTATAGAACCTAGAAAATTTGCAATTTGCAACAGTAAAAGACTCAGAGGTGCAAAAATTTAAATTCAGAAAGAGTTTGAAACAGTGCAGAACATCAAATTAGGACAATTTTCAAAGTGTTAAAATGGCAGCATAGCTTTAAAGCTTTTGACAGATTCATAAAAAATATTAAGTGGAAAGCTGTGTTCTGAAGAACAGAAACAGTAGGGGGTAAGGGTTCTTCTTCTTTTTCAGATATTTCTTGATAATATCTATAGGGATTTTAGGGATACATGGAAAATGGTGCTTCAGATTGTGTTTCAGGAAATGTAAAATACCCAGCTCAGTTTGTGTCTTGTGCTTGTCTGAATTATGACCAGCTATTACCAGTGCTGAAGTGCCAATCCTAGCAAATGACAAATGTCAGGTCTTTGTAGAGCCTCTGGCTGCCTGGTAGTTTGGGCATGACAATATGTGGTTTTCATTAGCAGCCTATTTATGTCTATGTACCACATAACTATGTAGCTGCTTTGTAGCAAAATACATGCCTCATTGAAAGAGTTTCTGACAACAAAAAAATTCTATTTTTAGGAAACTGATCTGCCTATTTGCCACTGGAAATGGTTATACACTTTGAGTAAAAAGAAGCAAAAATAGACAGATTCAGGAACATTGGGAAACAGAAGAAACCAAGAAGATAAGAGGGGAAGGGAGAGAAGAGGAGACAACTTCACACAACAGTTATGCTTTCACAAATTGAGCTACCTGTAAATAAAATGCTAGCTCTATAGTAATTTTTTTTTTTTAATCTCCTGGCTTAAAAAAAGACGAAAATGAAAAGGTCAGAAAGGTCAATACAGAAAGAGCTACAATTAGACCTCAACAGGAGAGGGTCATTCAAAGGATCTAAAGCAAAAACTGTAAAGGACTGGAAGTATTACAAAATGAAGTTAAGCCACTGCGAAATAAAGGAAAGAGAAGCAAAGGCAGAGAATGACAGGAAGATTGCACCAGAGGTTAAGATAAATTATAAGAAATGTTTCAAGTAAATAGAGAACAAAAGGTCGGCAAAGGAGACGACAGGAACTCTAACAGATAAGAATAATTTATTGACATAAGGGTTGACAATGCTGGGAAGAAATAGATGAATCCTCTTTGCAGTGTTCACTGAGAAGGCCAGGGAGCAGAAGCTGGCAGAGATAATAGATGTGCTTCCACCTGTCTCCCACTGGGAAAGATGAAGTGCAGGCAGAAATCAGGATCCCTTCAGAACAGGTCACCAAATTACAGCTGCCACCTCCCTGGCCACTATCTCTCCAGCATTTGTGCAAGGCTTTTCTTTGTATCTCCTGCCATGCAATAGACTCTCCCAAAGTTTTTCTTATCTCTTTGTTGGCACAAGTCAGCTCTGACACACACTGTGAATTTGCCACAGAGGCTCAAATCCCTTAAATTTGCAGCTGCAGTAGCTGTCTCCATCTGCCTGCATCTGACTTAAAAAATAGTGACTACTGTCGCGAATTACAATCTGTCTTCATAGTAGCCATGTTCTGATTTCAATGAATTTGGCAGAGTAACTTGAAAGACACTGTTAGAAGAAAGATGTCACACAGAAAAAAATGCTAAAAACTGGCTAGGATGAGGTGTGTTATTTAGAGCTGTTGTTTAGAGGAATAACCCTTGAAGTCAGTGGTGATAATATGCGGTATATTTCAGTACATGAATAAGGAGTTGTTTGTGATGGATTTCAATACAGAAAGATGTAAAGAAAATGCCTCATTTCTTTGTTTCTTCTAGTAACAGGAGAAGATAAGAATTTTAAATATTTGCAAAGCTCTCATGGCAACCTTGCCCAAGCCATAGAGATGCCAGTGAAATAGGTGCAATATAGTTACATGAAATTATATAGTAAATGCAAGATCAAATCTTTCCAAATTTTTAGGATATTTTACTATAATCTTTGAGCTAAATATTTTTTTAAAAATCATCATAATGAATACAGCATATATGATTTATATTTTAAAAATGTTTATTTTATTTTATCTCTTACTTTAATGGTTCTGATAAGTCAAATAATTTTCAAACTGAAGAGCTATAACATTAGGAATTTAATGTTAACATTAGGAATTTAACTTTCAATAAATAAAAACAAAACAGCTCTAGTGAAAAGAGGATACATAAGCTATTCAAATATTTCAGCACATTGGTATGCTCAGTTTTACAGTAAATATGTAAACATTTATTTTCCCTCTTTTAATTTCTGACCTCACTTCTCTGAATTATCCTTTGTTTTCCTTTTTATTATGACACTTGTGTTCAGATATACCATATATGTTGCTTATTAGATTGCAGAAGTATTTAATTTGAATTCCAAGTAAATTTTAACTTTACTGTAAAGTTACTCTCAGACTTTTTGTTGAAAGTTCTGTCTTCTGAACTTTTCTGTTGTTTATTGTACAGAATTACTGAAAACCCATTATAATTGCACAAAAACTGAAATGCAATACTGAGATAGCTGACAAATCTAAGGTATGTTTAAAAAAACGTTAAATTATAAATTTAAATTATAAAAACATTTTGAAAAAATCAGATGCAGGCATATAACACAATTTTTTGGTTGTTCTTTTCTTTCTTATTTAGGTACCTTCATAAATAGTGAACCTTGCAGTTGTCTTCAGCGTAATTAAGAATTCTGGAAGCTCTGTCTATAGCTTGGGATTTGCATGGTGCCTTATAAATGGAGAATGATACATGTCTAAGTGATCCTGGATTTAGCCTTCCAAAGATAGTCCTTGGTGCCTTCAAAGTGATTATGTTTTTAGATTTAGGGCATTTCAAAATTATGTTTACATCTTACCTTGAGTCAGTGCTCTCTGTTTCAGAGGGAAGAAACACTTGGAACAATTGTTTTCAAAAATTAAAATAAAAACCTACAGAGACTCAGAAAAAAAAATAAAATTAATGATCCTATATAAATATTTTTCAATTTATGTTTAATACTTTACTAGTGGACATCATGAAAAAAAATGGCTGCTGGTCATGACTTTGGACTAAAAACCTGTGATTCACAGCGCTGGTGGTTGTCTTCTGTGCTGTGCTTAATCATGCTGCCCTGATGCTTTAGGAAATAACAGAAGAGATTGCAGCCCACCAGAAAGAGGGGTTTAGTAGAATTTTTACTGAATTCCAATTAAAGGCAGTCAAGCTGTCTCAAAAATGCATACTTTGTCTTGGGATGTACCACCATCTCTTTTAGACACATGACACAATACCTTTTTTCCACTTCCCTACCAGATCTTAGCTGAGGTGCCTTCTGTGGTTTTAGGATCCCCATTACAGGAAGATTATGGACAAACAAAAGCTCTGTATGGAGAAGTAAGATTAATCTGATTTTTTTTTTTTACAAAGGAAACATATGGATTGGGGCTTTTTAGTCTTGGTATGATAAAACTATGGTCACAGTGAGGGGAAATTGTTTTAAATGCTGTTAAAGCCACAAAAGGGCTGTGACACTTCTAAGTGACCATAAAGGAAGCCAGAATTCAACTCACTGCATACTTGGCAACTGGTGAAGTTACATACAGGGTAGATACTGCTGAGCACCATGGGAGTGGGAATAAGAACTTCCCTGGGAAAAACCAGTGAGCTACAAGAAAAATCTCTTATATTTTAAAGTTCTGCAAAGTTTGTACAAACTTACTAAATATTGCAAGGAAATAAGCTATTCTCCAAATCCACTGTGGATAAGGTACAAAATGAGGTAAAATTGTCTAAGAAGTGTGTTCTGACTGAACACAAACAGATAGCATTATTTATGTGTAGACTAGCAGATGTCCAGCTAGACAGCAACAAATGTTTTCTAAGCAATAAGAATGTACTGTTTAGTAGGGATCATGGAATTTTTTTCCAAGAAAATTTTTAAAATTTTTTCTAAATTCAGAGACAACCCTGTTTTGAATAATGTAGAATTAATAATTGATGTTGCTCTGGGACAGGGAGATGGATTTAATGGCTTATTTTGATTAGAGTAGACATTCTATTGTTTATACCCCGGGAATAATTCTGTTGCTGCAAGGTAAGTGGCAAGAATTGATCTACCTTTCTTTCAAAGTACTCTTCATTAAACATATCACTGTATGTTCAACAACTGACAAGCTCTTCATTAAATACTTAGATATACTTTTTGTTTAGTTTGGTTACTTTGGTTACTTTCACAGTGTTCAAATTTTTAAATTGGGATAGATAGCGCTATGTAAAACAAACCACCTGTGGTAAGAGTCTTTTAAAACATTCATCCCAATGGTAAATACTATTAAATATTGGTATTGTGGGGGATGATACCATATCAATCCATAATCATAGAATCAGCCCAAAAAATTGTGTCTGATTACTCATCCTGCACATTTTAAAGCAGATAATTTATATATACGTGCTAATAGAAGAATTATCACCCCTATATTTCACTAATGATTTATTTAATAGTGCACTCACATGTAGACAAGCCTTTTGAAGCAAATTGTAACACATTGTTTGCATGTGGTTTCACAGCCCATTCTTTCATTAGCATGCTTAGTTTGAAAGCACAACCAACAGAGTTAAGCACTCCAATTAACTGTATGACCAAATAAGACATTATTGCTGCAGCTGTTCAATAGACATGGGTGGTAAGATAGATGTAGTAAGATAGATAAAAATAGTGTGGAGAAACAAATAGTCCTAAAGGTAATCTTGTGGCAGATGTGTTGCAGCTATGTTAAGTATCCTAGAATGGGAACAGCCTTGCTCTCCCAGCTATGGGTGTGATAAAGAGTGAGCTGGCTGGGAGGGCTTTGGTTGTGGTTGCAGTTACAGCTCAGTTGGAGTCTGCTGCTGTGCTGTGAAGACCCAGGGACAGGAGGTGGTGCAAGGGACAGATAAGGTAAGACTTTGTACCAGGGACTGACAGGGACAGGTGGCTGGGCCAGGGACAGGGTGGAGTGAGCTGGTGCTGTGAGAAGGAAGAGAGAAAAAGGAGAACTGACTGACTGGCTGTGGCATAAATGGACAGACCCTGAGAGCTGCTTAGAGATGCCTTTGGGAAATTGGAGCTAGAGACTGAAAGATAACAAGGTGTTGGTGTGTGAAGCCTTCTGATAGGTATGAAAGACTTATAAAGTCCTGATACTTGGAACCCACGGGAAGTTTTTAATGAAGTACTTTGTGTGTTTCGACTACCACAGATATGCACAGTGCACGTCCTTCTGATGTAAATTTGAGGTCCCGTTGCACTAATTGCACACCTGCTTCTGTTAATAGTCTACTCAAATTTTAACCACAGAAAATCCATATTTGTGTTCAAGTAAAAGAAATGCAGACCTGGCTGTGACAGAGCTATTTTGACTGAACTCTCTCAGGAGATCAGAAGTCTGCTGTGGTTTAAAGATTTGCTGCTATCCAATTTCTCCTATCCACTTACTCTGTGTAGGCACTTTGTCTCTACCAGGGTGGAGGTAATGACCTCAGTGCACTTAGGTACCTGAATCTCCCTTCCATCAGCCTAATTTAGGGGGAAGGGAAGGGAAAAGAGAAAGGAAGAAAGAAAGAAAAAGAAATTGATTTGCAAGTCTAAGAGATTGGAAAAGAAGACAATATAGTATGACTTGGTTGTTCCAGCACAGGCATGAGTTTTCTACCTAGAAGATGACCTTGATGAATCAGGTTTCAGTAGGGATTTTCCTTGTCTTTCTCAGTAATTATTTTATAACTATTATTTTGTTCTTTCCATCCAATGATTGCAAGCACAGTCCATATGTGAGCAAACAAATGTTCATCTATGCTGAACATTTACGAAAAAACATTCATATTTCACTGTTACTTTGAATGTTTAAGCCTTCTGATAAGTATTTTGGAGTCAGTTTCTCAGAGTTTTTCATGTAAATAGCAGGTGTTGTTTTCTAACTAGCTTTGATGTTTACATTCTTTCTGGTGGGATAGATTCTCTTGACAAGCATTTGTATTAGCTAATATGTGTGTAGAGGTGGAACTTTTTTTCCACCAATCTTTGCCTGTTTTACCTCTTGTATAAATAGCTTTGATTTTCAAATAAACACTCTCTTCTTTTTCCCTCGCTATTGCTGTGTGTTGTGCCTTTTTTTCGTGTAGCAGTGCGACATTTCACAGATGGGGAAATGGGAGAAATTAAGATGCCTCTTGGGATTTTCCATGAAGTTTGTGGCAGAATTGCAAGGGGAATCTGATTTTTCCAGTCTTCAGCTTTGCACAATATTTTCTGAAAAACTTTTTGGCACATTGAGTACAAAATATTGCCGTCATATAAATGGATGGAAATTTCCAAGGAACAACTTGTTTCTGTCACTATTACATAGGGGTAAATAATTACAAAAGACAGACAGCCACTACACAATTATAGTCTCATCTTTCTAGATTTTTTTGCTTTACCCCATCATTTTTTCTCAAATACATTATTAGACCTAAAAGACCTAATATACACAGTAAAAATGGGTGAATTAACATGATGAAAACTCTTGCTGCTGTGTTGCTGTGCTCTGACAGATATTTAACCTGAGGGGGAAAAATTAAATGCCAAACTAAAAAATGTTTTTCCAGTTTGAGTAAATCACATAGAGAGGAAATAATGCTTCCTGGAGACATAATCTTGGAAGCAAATATTCATAAATGGAGAAATCCTGGGGCAGAATTTTTCCTCAATGTTTCCAGGGATGGAAGCCTGACTGTTTCTGGGTGCTCCTCCCATGAAAATCAAAGCCTTCATATCTTTGTGGGCCTTTTGCATTATGCAAGAAAACTTCATGAGTTTCAGTGAGGATTTTATTGCTGCTGTCATGTTGTAACACTGAAGCTGTTGAAAGTTTCTCTCCAGGAGCTGATAAGATGACTCTGTGTGCACCTGGCAAATGGATTGTCCATTTCTGTACTGTAGAAATTGAGGCAAAATTGTCTGTAGGTATCAATGTGGTCACGTTCTATATTACCCATTTGTATTTAGAAGAAATTAACTTTTGCATTAGTTATTTATTACTGTCAATAAAATCATGCATAAGTTGGAATTTGTCTTCTAGCATTCCAAAAACCAGCAAACATTGCAGAAGAAAAAAATATTCTGTCCAAACTATGATTGCTTGTACAGACACCTTTTGTTATCTGAGTGCTGTCCTTAAAAAAGATCTGCCCCAAAACTGTGAGTGTACTCATCCCACATGAGTGTTAAAAACCAGCAGATAAATATTGCCAGATGTGTCTGAACCTGCATTTGGCAGTATGTGTGAAGCTCTACAGTAACATTTGCTGCATGAGAGACATAGCAGAGTTCCTACCCTAGTATCAAAATAAGTGGAAAGCAAGCAGCAATTTGATTTTTTTGGAGGAGTACCATAGGCGTAAGGCCTGACAGAAGGTCTATTTTTGAACTATTTTTACACTTTTGCTTTAAAAATTAAATTCAGACATGAAGTTTGTGTTGGACTATGTTTGAAAACTCATTTTTTAGCCTTTTATTTAGGAAAAACAATAATAAACTATTCTACCTTCCTCCCTGTTTCCCATAATGCATAGCATCTTGCCATTGAGGTCATTGATTTAGTATCAATTAGTGTGGAAATCAGTCCACAGGTGCAAAAATTACTGGGTAGTAAGGATGGTTTGCAGATGGATGTCTGCAAGCAGATCATGAGTGTCCTATTTCCATAGCTAACTGGTCTGAAAATTGCTTAAATTTCAAAGACAGCCTATTTGTTGTAGAGACATACTTGGGAGAAATGTTGAATTTTTTTTTTCTTCTTTATTACCCATTCCTACCAAGATATAACTACTATTGACAGCAATGTAGAAGCAGATCTAAGGAGAGAGTGAGTTAGTTGCTAGATCAATATTAGGTAGAACAATGCAGAATGTAGGTATTTGCCACAGCATAGATCCTCAAAAATCACATAGGGTTTTAAATCCCTAGAAAAAATTATGGAATATTTTAAAGATTATACATAGTGCTTGAATTAGGACCTGAATCCTGAAGGTTTTTTTCCCATCTATACATCCATGCCATGGTAAGTCAGAGTAGTTTATTAATAACAATGACACATTTGAGTTTTTACCCAAATGGATCTTATTTTCAGTTGTTTTGTTTTGTTGCTTTTTTTTTTCCTGAAGTCACAATGCTTTCTTTTGTAATGTCCTTTTGTGAGATTTCATGAGTCACCATCATTCAAATCTCTACCACAGAGTGATGGATGCAGCTGGTTGATCTCTATTACCTGGAAATTCATGGGCTGAATGTAATAAAAGAACATAGCTTTTGCAATCATTTTTGCAAGATTTGGGTCTCCTCTGTATCACACTTTCTGAACTAGTTGATTTTTATTTTAAGATTGCTTACAGGCAAAGGGCACAGGAACAATCTATTTAACCAGCTGATCTTTTCATGTTCCATTAGCAAATAAATTGCTCACTATTTAAATTAACAAACTACATTTTCATTTTGGAGTCATGGTCAATATGCTTACACAGAACAGCATTAATTGTGTCTTCATTGTGTTGGCAGTGTAGTCTATCTTTAGACACATATACCTATCAGATGTACAATGTGTGATAAAACAAAATGGGACTCTAAAACCTTTGAGAAACATAAAGGATACATAATCTAGGATTGGGAGCCTATGATCCCTGTGCAATGCCTGCAGAGAGTTGCATGCCTGAGAAGATGTTTGTGAGCTGCAGAGAGAGGACACTCCCAGCAACAAAGCAAAGGGGAGACGTTAAGCCTGGGGTATTCCTGAAACTCCATCTTCTCTGGAAATTAGATAATAGAACCAAGGCTGCAGATAGATTTCTCTCTTCCCTCGGGCTTGAAACCTGAATGTACTTAGAGCTATTAATTCAGACAACAAACTGGAGTTGACTCTTTCTTTTAAAATGCAGTTATTGATGTTTACAGCTTTGAAGAGCAAATGAGAGTCCTAGATTTAATATATCCTCAGCCTTATAAGTATTCCAAGTTGTATCTTCTGGCACTCTATGCTCCACACGGCCTGGGCTGTTGCCAGTGTTCTTAACAAAGTATTTTAACCAGGCAGCACAGAATAAGAAATGTAGGAGTCTAAGAAAGAATAACAGGAGAAGTGAATAGAAACTTAACAGCAAGCTTTGTAACGAGTGAAATTCTCAACATGCTAGTGGAATAAGTCATGGGAATCAGATCCCAGGGCTCCCCACATTCAGCTCAGGATTAGAGGGGCATCAGCTTCTCCTGATGGGGTGGAAAGTGCCACTTCAGTTAGTTCAACAAAAAAGGAACAGTCCAGTGAGTAGAAGTTTGATTTGAATTCCTAATTCAAACTGTGGCAAATTTGGACATAAAGAGAGGTAAATCCTTAAAGATAATCATAGGTGATAATTTAGATAACTCTGCAAGGTTAAACTTTTGTGCTTGTTCTCTTCCAGTTGTCCTGGTACTTATTTTGTATCTGGTTTTCATTCTGTTTAAGTGTCTGGTTGTCAGGCATTTTAAAGTAGAGGAAAAAAATCTAACCTTAGTTTGGGACTCTGCTATTTGTCCTGATTTTCAACAAGCAAAACTAATATTGGCTAAAATCATTGAATCCTTGAGCAAAACTATCCAAACAGATGTGATTGACATCTGCCCTGTATTTCTGTCCTACTTTTGGCTAGGACAGAGTTAATTTTCTTGCAGTTCCTGTGGGGGGAGTGCAGAGCCTGGAAAAGTGTGGGTGTGTCTGAGCTCTTATTCCATATCACTTACATTCTCACTGGAGGAAGGTGTGTGGCTTGAGGTGGAAATAAAAGAGAACTGCCACCATTTTTGTTCCCTTTTTTCCTGGGGAGTGAAGTGGTGAGCAGTGTGGCAGAGTGACTGAATGAAGATGGTTCAGCTCGGAGGATTTTTCCATCACTGGTTTTTGTTGCCTCAGACTCAGGGGAAAGCCACCAATTGTGGTACTATCTGCCATTTTCTCCTTTGTCTCAGGAAGTCATGTGGTGCTGGCCAAAGTAACATCAGGGAGGCTGGGCCTCCATAAACATTTTCTGCATGTGACCACCCTCTTTTATGCAGTGTTCTCATTAGTATTGTAGCTGTCATTGTTTGTTTTCTTTATCTCACTACTTTTTCACCGAAAATTTCAACTCATAATTTTCCTTTTTTATCTCTTTCTTGCCGAAAAGAGTTGAGGGAAAGGGAAGTGGCTGCTTGGCCCTTAATTTCCAGGTGGTTTTAAACCACAACAATTTCACATCCTTTTTCTTACCCATATGTACATGCAGGCATTTTCATTTATGAACCAAGATATTCTACCCTCTTGTTAAAATTACTCCATGATTCGGTAGGAGATGGATTAACTTTCAGTTGATGTTTGTACAATCCTCTTTGGTATCTTGAAGTGGTGAATTCCTTTTCTTTATTCTTTCAGCACAGAATAACTAAGCACTGTGGCGAAGGCTGCCAAATAATTTGACAATTATTACTCTGTTGATTTTTCTTTTTATCTCTGTTTTTTCAGTATATTATCGGTAAATTTATAAAACAGATTAGTGGAATTTATATTTTCTTAACTACTCATGCTTCTCTGGAGTTATTTGGGGAGCAAACACTTAAATGAGCCTGTGTGCTCTCTTTTGAAAAGCAGAGAGAAAAGTCCTGAAGTATCTTGGACTCATTAATTAAAGCAGGAAGAGTTTGAAACTTAGAAGACTTTATTTTCAAATTTATATAGGTATCAAGAGATATGGAAAAGCAACAAAGATCTCAATTTGACTTTGACAAATTGCTTAGGTAATTATTGTACACTTGGTTTTATTCACAGGTGCATAAACAGCCTGCAGCTTTTCTGATTAGATGAACATGTGAGGATTCTACAGCGAAGTAAGTCAGGATGTGGGCAGCATCACCTGTTGCACAGGTCCTGTCTGCACGTCTGTGGTTTTGCATAGAGATATTCAGTGCCTAAAGACATTTTCTGCTGAATATTGTGAGGAAGTCTTTAACCCAGATTAGTTTTGATGGTGGACTTTGTCACCTGAGAGCTTGCATAAGTGGTCTCTTTCAGTGTAGTACAGGAAACTGGTTGCTAAGAGGTCTGAGACCTATTCAGGTAGGTAGATGAAACAGTCCATTAGTGACATTTGAGACACAGTTTGATGGTCTCTCATCATCCTCACTTCTCTTCAGGATATGCTACCACATACTGCATTGAAAGAGAGGCTTTACATAAGATCAGATGGACCTGGAGTACTGAAATGTAACATGCTGAGAGGGAATGATGAAATCTGTATACCTCAAGCAGCATCAAATAATACAGATGGATATATCTAATGTGATGTGACAGCAAATATGGAGAAAAAGTGTAGGAAAGTCACTAATGCCACCTAAAATACATTTGCCTTTGGAAATATGTGAAGTATCTCAAGTAGTGACTTCTAGAGAAAATTAGATCAAAAAGACAAGGCACATAGACACTCCTGGAACAATAATGTATAACCTTGAAGCGCAGTAGCAGTTAGTAGACTTTATTATCCAAATTAGCCACAGAATAATAAACATGAATGGAAGTTAAAGGCTGGCAAAGCACTATGTGCAGTGTTACATCATACAGGTGAATGAGTCAGTATTTGTGCCACTTTTTCTTTTCACATAAATTTATTACTCTTCAATGCAAGCCAAAAGAGGTATCCTCTTAAACAAAGCTATATAGTATAATTAAATTAGAATAAAAGGGTTATTTTATGAACATGATGCTTTGTCATGAGAGAAAGCAACGTTGAATCACAGGTGGCATGCTCCCAAATATATTGACCCAAGAGATCTTGACAGCAGAACATGTTGTTTATGAAAACACAAAATCAAGGGAGGTGTGATTAATTATGCTTGTTCTTGGAAGATGTCAGAATTGATTAGCGGATAAATGGCTGAATGGTTCGCCTCCTGCAGGTCAAAGTGATTGCACAAAGCTGAAATTAACATACTTAATACAGGGGTTGCCTCAGCAGTTATCCCACTGCAGGGGAAAGCATGGGAAGGTGATATCAACCACTTGCAACCCCTCTAGCGTGGCTTATGCCAGCTCCTGATTTCTGGGGAGATCAGAGTTCAAGGAACATTACAGCAATCATCCTTCATGCAAAAAGATAGTTTGCCTTTTTTTTTTTAATTCAAGAATAAAAGTATTTTTAAGTGACTCCTTTTACATCTTTGCTATTCTTGCTAACCTGAATCTTCACAAAGTCAAAAAAGAAACATTGCTTAAGTTAATGTGAAAACGTGGGAAAAACCCCAATTTAAATGAAAGAAAATGGGATATTTAGGACATTAAACAGCATATAGACCAGTATATCTGAAGATTACTCATTCTAACATATAATAAATAGTATATAGTAAATATATATGAAATAATACATGAATGTATTGAATAATAAGAGTTTCGGAAAAACCTTGGACATATGAGCAGGTCTATAATCTTATAGAGAGATTGAGAATTGCACCAATCTTCCAAAAAATGTTATATGTTATATATTAATATACATCACACTTCTAACTTGTAATATCAGTAATGATATAAAAACATAATTGCAAAAATACTGCAGTTGTTTCTAGTTCTACTAACTTCCTTTTTTATTGAAATTAATATGAGAATTAATCTATTTTCCTGATACACTGAGACTTCAACACTCCAAACTGTACATGACTCCTAGATTCCTTAAGAAGTTATAAGAAAATGTATTGTGGTAAAATGCTGAACTAATTTGGTGTTGAATACCTTAAGAAAATGCAGAATGGGATGTAACAATTGTATATCGAGTTCAGTGTTTCATATACAAGAGCATGCATTTTGCTGTGAAGATTTAGAGACACAAGAAGAAGGCTCTCACTGAGATTAGGTTACCCTGCTGCTTTTGATGGAAAGCCTCTTAGAGCTGCAGGGCTCCTTTGGGCTCCAGCTGGAACTGTGTTTGAATGAAGAACAACAGAATAAAAATGAAATATTTTAATAATGTACAGGAAAACAGAACTCTAATATTTCCAGATTTTTAATTATTTACATTAGCAATTCAGCAGTGCTCTTTGACTGCAAGAAAGCATCTCTATGCACACACAAACATACATACACACACTACAAAACCTTGGCTGAAAAAAAGAAAAGTATGGCACTGCCATTAACCTGTGCGTGACATTTAGGAGCTTCAACTTCAGAACAATTGAATAGTGTGTCTTCCAAATAGGGTAGGAATTAAACTGAATTGAAAAGATAATGTTTTTTTAAAAGTTCAAATGATGCAAAATATGTTTAAAAATTGGTTCTGATTGCAGTCCACATGAAATATTCTTTATTGACTGACTAGTGGTAACTTTGTTATGAACTGCATTGGTACAGGTCCTTTTTCTCACAGACAAGCAAAGATTCTTCTGCTGCATTAAAATAATCCCAGGGCACATTCCTTTGTCCTGACATTCTCTAGGAGACAGTTTGATATTTTGTCATTGATCACAGAAACAGTAACAAGACTGTCTAACTGCTTTAATTTGCTCTGGTGAAGAAGGTGAAATGCTACTTAAAATGTATGTTGCAGGATTTTGTCTCTTTTCTATGCTTTAAGATTCCTGTATGTTTTAGTTCTATGATTTCCTGAGAAGAGTATGAGAATATCAGCAGGGACATACTTGGTGAGCCTATAACTTTCTGCATTTAGAAGCCATGCTGTGATCTCTTTAGTCTGATTTTCCTTCCTCATCAGGATAGTGAGCTAGATGTTTGCACAGCAGAAGTCCAGCACATTCATAGCTGTCAGACACAGAAGCAATAGAAATGTCAGCTGATAACTAAACATCAAACCTATCATTTTCAATTCTCTCAAAATAATGGCAGAGATTTCAGGCTAACAGAGAATATTTAGGGACATCACAGTAAAGACACAGGAGTTCAACCAGCTCAATAAGCAGCTCAGTGGCAGTATTTCAAGGGTCTTTAAGTTTGGGGGTTTTATTTTACACTTGGAAGAATTGCTTTATTTTTCTGGTGTCTATTTTTCCTACCTATTTGGCACATAATTTTCTTTGGTTCCCACAGCTTTGCACAGCTTCCTTTACAATCAACTTTTCATCTTCAATGAGCATTTATCAGAGCAACACTGAAATCCAAAAAATTTGCTGAAGGGACAAATCCCTAGAGCTGCCTTCCTCAGACTGACAGCCCTGCAGAAACCTGTACTGTAAATTGGTCAGTTTCTTCTCAGGACCCAATCAAACACTGATCCTAAAGACTTAAAATTAAATGAAAAAATAAACCCCAGTCCTGAAGAAGTGAAAACAAAATATAATAGATATCTTCCATCTTATTTTATCTTGATGCATATGTTATTAAATCCAGTCATGTCTGCTAGCTACTTACTATTGCATTAAATTTTCTGATTCATGAGCACAAGTATAGGAAACTCAGTTGATTCTACCAGCATAAACCCATTCACAAAAGGGTCTGATGACTCCATTTTTTATGTCACCTTGCTACAGGTACAGACTTTTTCTGTGACTTCCATCTCACTCTAAGTAATCTGAAGCCATCATTCAAAAATCAAGTTTCATCTTAGTGTTAATAGCTAAAGTGCATTTCTGCTTCAGCACTGACAAGTGGCTCTTATCTATCACTTAACATCAAGGTGGCAGTTGGGCTCTCCCACAAGTTCTGTGGGAAAACAAATTCTTTTCCATGGGAAAAATCTGGAAGAAACTTTTTCAGACTGACATTAGAGCTTTGGTGGGGGGGTTTTTTATTTGTTTTTTATTTTTTTATTTGGGTGTTTTTTGGTGTTTTGTTTGGTTTTGCTTGGTTGAGTTATTTGGCTGTGGTTGTATCCTTTTGCTTTTAAGAACTGCTGCAATTGAGTGCAATTGAGCATTCATCCTCTCCTTTGCTTCATTAAACCTGGCAGAATATCTACATTAATAATTTTAGGTCTCTTTTGAACCACAGTTTGAAAATAAACAAGCTATGAAAGCCAGAAGTCTTCTGTAGTGAGCTTGCAATATAGCTAAAAGTATAAGTATCATTTAATTCTATTTATTTGACTCATTAAAGCCAACTTTGAATGAAATCTATACACACATGTAAATTGTGCCAAACAATTACTCTTGTCACACTTTCCTTCCTTATATAACACCTGCAACGAGGTACTATTGAGTCCTACTCATCACTGAATCACTTACTTTCCAAATTCTTGCTTTTAGAGAAGGTGTTCCCAGAATAATTGTCTAAAATCAGTAAGGGACACAGGAATCTAAATTCCAAATAATATTTTTTCTTTACTAGTGAGATAACAGCTAGGCAGAAACTCAAGCACAAAGATGCCCAGGGCAATAATTGTTTGAGAAGTGGGGTTTTTTTCATGGTGGCAATTATTTTTGTTTGCCTGATGTTGCTGGAGTTTTTTCCTTGGTGTTTTGTTGATGGTGCTTCCTGTAAATTGCTTTTTAATGCAAAAATTTGTGCTTATTTTGGTAAGATAATTGCAGGTTCTACAGCCATACATCTCTGTATAGCTGCAGTTATACCTTACCTTGGTTTTAAATGGCATTTAAGAAAGGGAGGAAGGAGGCTGCTTGAGAAATTATCTTAAACACTGGGTCTTCACTTGGTCAGTCTCCAGCAGTGAACACGGCAGAACTGCAGCAGGTTACAAATGTAGATAATGCAAATGCACTTTGTTCTATTTTGCTGCAGTCCTATTAAGAGCAAACAGCAGGGCAAAAGAACAATGTAGGTGGCATTATACCAGATGCTTTTGTCCCCTGCTGGAGGACTGTAATTTTATAATGTATCTCTTATCAATTTAGTAAAAGAAATATTTTTTCTGTCCAGAGATAAAACAGTTTAAGTGCTCTAAACCAATATTTAAATTTACTTAGTAATATCACAATTTTCTGGATAGAAGGAAAATCTAAGCCAGCCTTTCAGAATTGTTAATGAAGTTCTGTCAGTCTATCAAGTGAAGAGGAATCCTCTAAGTCCAGGAGTTTGCTCAGTGTTGGGACCAGCCAGATTTGTACACAAATCCCTCTTTCCTGTTAGCTGGTTAGCTAATGTTGGTAATGACTGGCTTTTTCTGTGAATCCAGAAGATGGTGAGTAGCTAGGATTTTAAGCTTACTCTGAGCTCTGTGTTTCTGCTGACAAATCACACCATAATGGTACTTGTGATTTGCAGTCAAGATAGATAAGTTCAAAGTTAAACCTAGGCAAATTAATTAGTGCACTGCACTGCTTTTCCACACTGAATCTTTGAAATGCCTACATCAGATGGTAACCAGTGGAGGATGGAAGCCAGCAGCACTAAGACGACAAAGATCTGGAAGCCAGTCAGGGGCATGGAGCTGGCTGGAAATTCCAGTTTCAAAAAAACCCTGCCCTTAGATCCATACATACCTGAGGCTGTTTCACTATTACATTGAAACTAAGGAGCATTTATAACTGCTGGAATAGGGACTTTTGTCCTCTCTGAGGTCCAGAGGAAGAAACCTGCAGCTAATAGGGTGACAGGCCATTTGCTCTGAGGATCCAGCTGGAAGGGGAAAGGAGGCACTGTTCTTGCACCTGCTGTCTAATGGCCTCCTGGGCAGACAATGAAGAGAGAAAGGCAGTTTAGTGTGCTGCTAAGAACCATTGAAACCATTTTGATCTGTCAAAAGCTCAACAGATCTCTGTTGCACCTTGTATCTGAATTTCAGCTGATAGCACTGTGCTCTGAAGTCTTAACATAGCGGGAGCTGGTCTGTCATTTGGAAATTCACTTGTAATTTAAGACTTACAGGGCAGGGAGGCCTCACAAAAGATTTCATGTGAACAGAAGCAGTGAGCATAATGGAGCAATGCAATTATCAGAATTTCAGTGACATTTGAAATAGTGATTTTAGGCACCATCTCGTCACATTTAAGGTTTTCTGTCACAGGTATTATCCACCCAAAGAAGCAAGAAGAGGCATTGGAAAAGTCTCATTAACTAAAATTAAAAGAGAGGAGAGGGGGAAAGTTGAAACTACTTTAAGCAAGGTTCTATTATATCACCACAATAATTAGGAGCAGCAGAAAACTGATAGACTAATGTGACAGCATACTGGAAAGGAAGGAGGCAGTTGGATCATTGAATCAGTGCTTAGTGCCTCAAATCCCTTATTTAAACCAGTGTGTAAATTACTTTTGGCATCAGAAGGAAATTTCATGGCAAATTCTTTAGTAGCAACTAAAAACTGAACCATCACTGTCTCTTAGCAGTAACTCACACAAGAAACCACAAAACAAGTTTGTTCAATGATAGTGCTAAGAATACTATGCTAGCACAATAGCAGAATAATTAAAAATCTATCTAGATTTGGTTCTCAAATCTGTTTCATCTTCAAAAATTCTGCTTAAAATTTTTTATCACATTACAAAGCTCTCTTATTAATATAACTATTATTTGTGCTTGTTTTTCTAAATTATTTTAGTAAACTGACAGTTATGGGAAATATTAAAATGGGCTATAAAATTTGAAAGCGTATCCTTTGTTGTATTCATGTCCTTTATACAGAAAAATATCACTCATTCCATTTTACTTCCAATTTTTCAGAGCAGAGGGCCATTCCACTACAGTTCTCAGCTAAAAAGTTTTTCCAGGAGTAACTTAGGAGGCAGCAAATCCTGTCTGAAATGCCTATTGCTGCCATTGGAAAGACTGAGGCTTAGGTTGGAAGAAAAGACCCTGTTTCCTACAGACAGGAAATTATGCTTTTCACCTGCATATCTCCACATTAGAGAACCCGAGAAATTACACTAAAAATTTTTCCATCCAGCTGCTGCCTATGGTATGTGGTATTATCATGCAATCTGTGGTAAGCATTCTCATGCAATTTTTTAAATTTGCAGTACATAACACTGTACTCAGACATACTGATCAGGAAGTATTTACTTGGCATGTCTTTACCAAATCACTTCTCAAAACTGCATTGAAAAATTGACTAACAGCCAGGTTTGCCAATCTCCAGATTTTATTGTGGGTATCAGAATGTAATTTTTCTTAAAGATCTGGTAATACAAGATCTTTGAGGACAAGGTTAACTTCTTTCCCCATTTAAATTAAATAATGGAAAGTTATTTGATTTATTTGCAATTGCTTCTATCAGCTACTTGAAGGAAATAGATTGTCATCAAAGTGTGCACCATGGAAATACAGAAAGAAAAGCACTTTCAAAACATTTTTCTGTTTCAAAGAACCTTTCAAGGCAGACACTGATTTGACTATTGAAAGTTTTCAGTGGCAGTCATGCATTACTTTATTTCCCATTTATACACACACCTTGGGTCTCTCCTGGAGGGACTAATATTTTATCATAGGACTTTGTTCAGACCTCTAAGTTAAAAAAAAAAAGACCTGCTGGTTTAAAGCTCAACTATGCCAGCTGGCATCCAGAGACACTTTGGACCAAATTAAGAAATGACAAAGCTCGTTGTGAATGTTAAGAATGGACTTTAACTCAAACAATCTCATGGAAATCATCACTCCTGCTTTCTGAGCCCAGAGGAGGAACTAGCTTAGACATGCTGTGCAGTATATTACAGAGCTTCCTATCCTAATGTCAAAGGATAAGGATGTCAAATAGCAAAGGATAAAGTTGGGTTTGCAATGGGCCACAGGGAAAGACAGGGCCTTCACCTAGATGGAATGGGAAAATCCTTCACTGGCCTGTTATATTTGGGGCACCTGAACAAGGCTTTGAGCCCCTGTTTTACCTATTAGTTTGCATGCCTTGGTTTGGTTTTGAAGGCATATGTATTCTTATATCTAAAGCTCCTGTTGAACCAGTAAAATTGACCTAAAACAAATACTTTATGGCACTTGAAAAAAAAAATCCAAACTTGAGTATTGTTCAGCTTTTGATTCATTGTGACAGCAAGAAACAAACTGCCATCTTTGTAAGCCATTACCAAAACATCTATTTTGCATGAGCAAACTAATTCAGCAACGTCAATGATTGCACAATTAAGTACTGTGGAGCATGTTCCATGCTGCTTCTCCTTTACATATAAAAGGATGATGGTCTTTGCTAGATTTCTTCTGCTTGCTTTACTGGTTTAGGTACAGAACATGAGTTTACACTAATTTAAAACTCTTTTATATTGCTAAAAAAAAGTACAGATTGAATGTTTAGAAGGGTTTGTTTTTATTTAAAATTACCTCATTTAAATTTGATTCTTAGGCAGTTCAGCTAAACTGAAAGAAGTCCAATTTAAAATGATTAGTTTTCAATTGTTTAAAGTCAAACTGATCACTAATATTTTTTACAAAAATAAACAGTCAAGCTAGATTTTCCTGTGCCCTATCTCTAGCATGGATAATTTAGCTTGTCACTTGAAGCACTGGCATTTGGTGCTGCCAGTAATTTATAAGAGAATGTTCACTTTGTGTGGCTGTAAATGCCCACTTAAAGTAGAGCTCCATTCCTTTCACCATCCGTGACCAGATTTACAAATCAAAGTCTGTCCAAGCTTGCACCATCAGAGTGTTTTCTAAAACTGGTAGTCAGAGGTCCTAAAGCACAATAAAAACAGTTAAAAAAATTATAGTCAGAGGTACTCTTCTGGTTAGAGTGAAAGATAGCTGTGTATGAGCTAGCATAAGAAGTTGTGTTTGGCAGCACAAGCATTGGATCTGTGTCTCCAGGAAAATGGAGTCACCATCCCTAGAATTGTTCAAGAAATGACTGGGTGAGGCACTGAGCTTTATGGTTTAGTTGGCTTGGTGGTGTTCAAAAGTTAGGGTCAAAGTGATCTTNTGGTTTAGTTGGCTTGGTGGTGTTCAATCAAAAGTTAGGCTCAAAGTGATCTGAGAGCCTAACTTTTAATGATTCTGTTTCAATGATTCTGTGATTCTAAAACCACTTTATTGTGTCTATTTGAAGCCACTACTGGATCAAATCTTGCATAAATTCATTGAATGGTTTGTGTGCATTATAAATGTTTTCTTGGTTCTGTTTGTAACACAAAGGAAACAGCAATATTGTCACATAGTTCTAGAATTTTTTAAGTTGTATGGTACCTCTTGGGATCTTGTAGTCCAACTTCCCTGGTCAAGAAGGATCAGACAGATCCAGCAGTCTTGTAGCTTGTCCAGCCAGATTCTGAATATCTTCTGGGCTGGTGATGCCACAACCTATTTTGAAAGCTCATTCCAGTGTTTGATTGCCTTCACAGGAAAAACTAAATTTATTTTGTTCTGTTTGAATTTTTTTTCCTCTTGTCCTGTTAGTGGGTAACACCAGGAAGAGTCTGGCTCCCTCGTCATTCCCTCACATCTGGTATTTGCCTACCTTGTGAAGACCTCTCCTGAAACTTCTCTTTTCCAGGCTGAAAAGTCCCACCTCTCCAGTTTGTTTAAATATTTTCTATCTTGCTCCTCCTCCATCAAGAGTAAGTCTTGGTCCAAAAACTTCTCACTGACCTCAGGGGCAAAGCCAGGATCACTAAAAGCTAGTTTTAAAAATAAAAATCACTTTTAACAAGGAGGGAATTTTTCTCTCTCAGGCTGATTGAGGCAGAAATATGGCTGGGGTCTTCCCTCTATCACTGCCAGGAATTGCTTACATGGGTCAGGAATCAGGTTTAGTCTGCTACTGTTTAACAGGACCTTGCTATAGGCTTAGTTCATCAAGAAATTGGAATATTCCTGGTGGAGCTTCCACTGTCTACTATGGACTATAGTGGAATCAGTTTATTATTCCCTTCAGATTTCAGGCAAAGGGCTGATAAAGGCATCAAAAAACAGCCTGGGGACCTGATATGTAGCTGATGATAGCTACACATACAAAAAATTAAGGAAGGAGTGATGATCAATGCAGTGTGAATTATTAGTGGGCAGCTTCCAAATGAAGCAAGTTAATAAAAATGGGGTCTAATTAAGTCATGCTCCCTGAGTCTTATCTCTGCCTGCATGCCTGATGTAATGGCTGTTATTCAGGTCACCTGTCTGGAAAGTACAAAAGGAAAGCAAGTAGTTTGCTGCCCCTCTTGGAAGAAATTAGGTAGGAAAATGATTAGAGAAAACTATTGGGAATGTGATTTTTTTTTTTAATGATTTCTGCAGAAAAAAATGAAATCTGACATACTTCATGTTAAAACTTTCTGGGTGTAGAACTGCTGAAGAAATGTGAGACTTTGTACTTTGGGTGCCAGAATATATGAGGCTACAATTCCTATGTGTTCCAATCAGCTAAAAATAAAATCGCCATCTCAAGAAATGGTTTCAGGAACTTTGTTAGTGCAAGCATTTTCCTGAGGGAGTCCACATCGAAGCAGCATTCTCCTAAAGTCAGCACAGGAAGTCTCTGGAGCTCTTTCCACCACCACTGTCATTCAAATGAAAAAAAATTCAAGCAGTGGATACTGGTCTTAGATGGAAGATGGAAATGCTGATAAAAATAAAAAAGAATTTTGGTATGTAGAGTCTGGTCTCCCATGTAATTACTGTGAATTTTATATATTACCCAATAGTAACAATAATTTAATTTATATATGGCTGTGGCATAAGTTTTCTGATTTTTGAAAATAGTAAATTGTCTTTGGTTTTTAAATATTTCTGCTACAAAAAAAAAATGTGCAAATTTTTTCAGAACTTTTGTTCCTTGGCCATTCCAAACAAAATAAAATCTGTTGTTTCAACCCTTCTTTGCATTTAGTTTCTTTACCTGGGTCTCTATTGCAAAAGTTTTAAATGGGCTGCAGTCATGGGTTTGCCAAGCAGGAAGAGAGAACTTGGAAAAATGGATGTCTGACCACTGAAAGAGTGCACTGTCTCCTCTCTACTCCTGTCTCCAAAATATCTCCTCCTAGGAGAAGTATTAAAGAGCCTATACTTTTCCCAAAACACTTCAGGCTTTAATTTATGACCTTATGATTTATCTTTCTTTCTGTGTGTTGTACTACATACATAGTTGAAATACTGTTGAAATTCCCAGAAAAGGAGGGATACTTATTCTTTTAAGAAAGTACATGTTTTGTGAATAAGGTGGCAGACTGGAGAATATTTTCTTGAACTTTTCATTATCAAAAAGATGTGGAGAATATGAGATTGTGGGGAATATTAAAACATTTTATATGTGTTAATGTAAGATCTACACACCTCTCTTTTAATTAACTGGAAGTATTATATTTGTTTTGCTCTGAGATGAGGTAATGAATGATATACAAGCATTTCAGTACTAAGTACCAATGGATTGGCCACATAACTAAAGAAAAAATTTGGTTATGGAATGTGAAATTTCTGCCAGATCTTTGTTTTTTTTGTAGAAAATGCTCAGGAACAGCTGTTATAGAAAATTATAAGCATCAGATTGGTTTAGAAGAAAAAGGTTGAGACCTAGTGAGTCAGGTAATGTCTTAGAGAGAGGTGAAGTCTTGAAGAATCACTTCATGGATGTAAAACAAGATGGCCTATTACTCTGTTATATGGCTGAAAAAACTTTCTGTGAGTGACATGATCAAAGAAATATCCCACAACAAAATTTAAATTTAGTTTATAGTTTCAGGGCTTCCTGTGACTATATATAATTCTAGGGTTTCCTATAAAATAGTTAAATCTTTTTTGTTTTTTTCTTAACTGTTCTGCTATGGCTTCTGTAATGTGCCACAGATCCCACAGGGCTGTAGGAAAATATCTGTGCAAATTCCACAACAACAAATTTATGTTTGAAAGATCTTATCTGATGAGAAATTTTGATTTCTGACAATCTTTAGGATGCTACTGTAGGAAACTCTAATACACATTTATCTAAGTGTTTGCAAATGTCTGAGTTTGTGTTGTTACCCAACAGCAGACTTTCTGTACAATGTCATCATTGAACAGCAGGTTTGGAGGCTCTGCTGGTCCATCTTTTATCCAATAATTAAAAAAATCCACTTAATAGAGGCCTCTTTTTCTACTTTTCTATTATGAGTGAAGTGTGTCACTCCTTCCACAACATCTACCCAGTCTGAGTTCATTTAACTTGAACATAGTCAAGTGGCTTCTGCACAATTATATTAGTACCCCACTGATGCATATAAAAGGATTGAGAATTATACTTTCAGTTGATTTCTTCCTTGACAAACATTTCTAATTTACCACTTGTCCTGTTTTTAATCAGATTTGAGTTTCTGTCAGGCTGAGATGCATTCTGTGTTTAATGAAGCAAATTGTTGATTAAAGCCTTTGATATAATACAAATTATTTGGCCCTTATTTTCTATTCTTTTTACTTCTGTTATTAAAGAATTAAGCTGAATTTGAAATGATGGGGCTGACAGGGAAATTGTTAACAGTCTAACTGATTATTGTGTTGGTTGTACAGCCTTTATTACACTAATACAATACAGTCTTTATCACACTAGTGCAATCCTTCTAGGAAATAACCAGAAGTGATCCATGTACTCCTTTTAATGTTCCAACTGCCAAACCTTTCAAACTCAAATTGGAAAAAAGAAAAAGATAAAAGAAAAAAATATGTGGTTTCATTGCAATCAGTGTACACAAAAAAGTGTATCTTCCTTTTTCATTGTAATGCAAACGATAAAATAGTTAATTTTATAAATACACTTCTCAGTCAAGTGTAGTCTAACTGATTACTCATGAGTGCCAAGTCATTCTTGCTTTTGGTAGATATATATATTATATTTCCACCCATCCTACCTCTGCTCATCAACTAGATTGGGACCTTAAATGTAATAGGATCTTATCCTAAATTTAACTAGAATCGACTTTCTGGTGTTCCTACTACAGGAAACTGTAAAGTACCATCCATTTTCTAAAGTTATCAAAAATAATCTTGACATTAAAAGTTTAGAAATTGAAAAAGCAACTCCCCAAGCCCCCAGTGTACTGCTAGTTTTTATATCTACTTGCAGCTGATATCTCCTAACTTTTTCTTTCAGTGATTTTAAATATTCACTATGTGTATGGTAGACTCCTTCACTTTTTATTTCATCTTCTGTAGTCAAACAGTTCTTTCTTTGCAGCAGTGATTATTACCTCCTGCTGCATGCACAGAGAGCAGCTACACTTCCCTAGACTATTATAAGGATCTGTTATTTGCACTAGATGTGATAGTATCTCAGTTCCTTTGCTCTGCTTTCTCTGTGTTTGCTTTACATGATCTCATGTGTTCTGAGGTGATAGGGATTTTATTCACCCTACCACATGAGCTTTGTACAATGACATTTATAGCTCTCAATCTTCATAGTACCAGATCAATTGATACATCCTTGACTTGGTTTTTTAAGAGCACACTGTGCTGTTGAATCATTAGTTATCCCATGATTACCTAATGCCACAGAATACCATTCTCCTTTATCACCTCCAAAGGATAAATTCCAGATTGTATATTTAAACATATTCATTTTTCTCTCTTCCCTCCCCCCCCACCATGAGTCAGTCTCCTCTCCATCTGACAGGATTTTATTAATCCCTACTTTCTTCAGCTGCACGAATAAAATGTCTTACATGACATCCCATCAGATGATTTGTAGCAATCCAGAGAGATTAGATCAATTGCATCTCATCTGTCTGAAAAAGTAAATAGCTCTTTGTGTGAACAATAAATAAAAGTAAGATTTGTTTAAACCAATGTCCAAATGACAACAAAGAATTGCATGTTAATGCAACTCCTCCGAATCAGAGGACACATGTTCTTTCTAAGTCTTCAATGAAATAATAAGTTCTGCTGCCAAACTCCTTCATTCTTCAATTTGTTGAGTACATTGAAGTAGAGCTGGAAGGGGGAAAAAAAAGATCATTCCTCTTTGTGGCATATTTTGATGTTTGGAAAACTTCTCACTCTGGCTTAGATCAAAACCCAGAAATACGGGTTTTGCTTAGAAATAGTACGGGGTTTTGGCACTAGGAACATCCACCTGTCTGCTTCTCCTGCTGCTCCTGGAAGACCCAGAGCTTGTGGTTGTGGCAACCAGCAGGTGCTTTATTGAGGAACCACAGAGATGAGCTGGCAGGACACCAAGAAAAGTTTCAAAGCTTGTCTGGTGGCAGATTTCCAATGGGATTTCATCACAATTGGACTATTTTAGCACAAAATTTGCATTCCGAGGAAGTAAAAAATTGCAAAACTGAAACATTTTCTCTGGATTTTCTGACTAGCTTTAATGCTAATTATTCTTTCCACGGGAAAAAGCAGAAAACCTCTGTGTGCGACACAGATTGCGAACTATTTACTGTGTTGGGACTTGCTCTGAATATATTTCTGGTGTCCCCTGTTGGGGTTTTGAGGGCACTAAGGACCTACCTGTGCCTGCCCAGCTTCCCTGTGGTTCATCCCCACCCTGACCACAGCCCATGTCAGCCCCCCAGGGCCATCAGTCCCTGTCTCACTGGTGCTGAAGCTGAACAGCCTTGCCCAGACATGGGGACACATGGCCAGAGACCTCTACCACTACCAGGTTAAGGGGAGGTCTTAACTGATGCTACATTGCCTGATAGATGCTTTGATGAGCTGTGTTTTTAACCAGCCTGGTTTTCTGGCTGGGTCATAGCCCTTTCTGCTGTCTTGGGTATACTGAGATCTCAGAGCTGGCAGCAAGTCTTAGCTGGTTAGTAAGTCCATATTCATCAGAACTCTCACTGTAGGTGAGAAGGAAATGAGTTTCATGAAGCAAAAGTGCCTTGCCAGGGTCACAAGAAGCCACCAGATCTTCACAAAATTCAAACTTTTCTCACAAATTGCAATCTTAAAACACATTTTGGATTATAGCATGTTCTGGATTTACAAGGTTTGACGTAAATGAATTAATTTGGTTTGGAAGTCTGCTCATAAGGCAAGATTGAGGGCATGAAGTACTTACACTGTAGCTCTATGAATATTTTATATTTTGATAAACCAAAAGAATTGGTCCAGGATTTAACCATATAAAAATTATTTCTTATAATTAGCTGGTGTAAAGCCATAGTTGTCAGTGGACTAGGATTATTAACTTTATGTACATTTCTGGAATAAAGTCTATTTTCAAATTTGAGAAGAATTATAAATATAATATTCAGTGTTTAAAAAAACTTCACAGTATGGAGTTGATCCATCTAAAAAAATAGTTACCTAGGTAGCTTTTAAAAAAATAAAAAAAATTTTTTTCTTCAGTTCACATCACTTTCCCAGTTCAATTTAGTGTGATCAAATTTATGAGCTGGAACACTGGGATGAGGAGGAAAACAGAAATTTCAGAGTGTTGAAAGCCAGGCCAGAATATAAGACAGGAATGTGAGTATTAAGCTGGCATTGCCTGCAGGAAGGACATAAATTGATGAATAACTAAGTAGGTTAATTATAGCTTTCTTTGTTTTTTCTCATATTTGCAAACTTTTCTAAATGTGTTACCTATTTCTGTTTGCCTTTAAATTAAGCTGATGATGACTCAAAAGTATATCTCTAACACAGAAGAAAATCTGCTGCCTTTTTCTGGTAGTTCATTTAGCTGGAAAGAATATTCATACCCAGCTTGGTTTTCCCATGTATTTCTTTGTAGTAACATAAAAACTGTGCTGCAGGAATCAGTTTGAAAATCTAAGGAACTAAGATGAATGAGTGTCATTTCTCAGATGTTTCATGAAATATTACTATTATTTAGGAAACACACATTAACAACAATTATAGCCTGAATGTAAAGTTTCTAAACTGAAACTAGCAAGCAAAACAATATTCAGGACTTAGAGCCAGCTTCAAATCCAATTCACATTTCAGAATATTGATATCTCCTTGTGCAAACAATTTCAAATGCACAGCTACAAAAGTATTTTTTATCCTTCATAATTTACATGGTATTTAAAGCTTATGCTCCAGACACAAACAAGCCATCAAGCCAGAGGAGGTATGAAGAAATATCAGCAATTTATCTTGTGTTTGTCTGTGCTGGAACTTGGTCCTTTTTAAATCATCTTGCTGCTAACCACAGTGAGACAGGATGCCAAATAAAACAGGCTAATGGTCTGATCCAACCTCTCAGTTTTTGTGAAGCCAAGTCACAAACGGAGGTGGCTTTATCTTATAGATAACAATGGCAATTACATGCTTGTTAGTACATCTTGACCTAGTTTCCCCTTGATTTATGCAGAAGGTGACAGCTAAAGCTAATCTATGACAACTATTGTTAAAGCACAACTATTGCGGAGTTCTAGAATAATTTAAGAGCAAACACTTTGGTTTCTGCTGTCTCCAAATGTCTTTGTAAGCATCTGAACAGGTGTAAATTTTCTTTTGTCTTTGTATCTCCCAAAGTGTGGCAACACTAATGGCATTTGGGTTCTGTATTTAACACAGGATATATAATGACTGTTTATTACCCTGTCTGATTCTCTAATGTATTTATAAACTCAAATAACTACTTTTTTGGGAGTTACACCACATCTTAAAAATTGTGACTTTGAATTAACACTGCCTTCTTTTTTTCTGCTATTCTTTTTTCTAATNCCCCCCCGAATATATCCCTTTTACTTCCATTTTCATTTCTTAGCTGAGAAAAAAGTGAATTAAGACTTTAGGAGTTGGCTTCCTGCTATTACTTGCTAGCAGGACTGTGAGGTCTGAAATATTATTTGAACCAACCTTTCTGTGCTTTTATTCAGTCTTTTTTATCAGCTAGTGTGACCTGCAGAGATGCTATGTTACTCCAGTGATTTGCTGTCTTTGCACTCCTGAAACATAAGGAAGCCAAAGATATTAAATAAACTTCTAGTGTTCACCTCCTGTAGATTTCAAGAGCTTCCTGTCTTAACGAATTATGTTTTTCTTAAAATGCAAGCTCCCCTGGCTATAAACTGTGATGTTTTATGACTTAAAAAGTCTTGGATACATTTATTTGCCAGCCTGGCAATGTGTTGGGTGGCTAACCCTGCAGTGCATGAAGAGAGGTGGGCACTGCCAACTGGGATGCACCACTGCACAGCTCTGGGCTCAGAGGTGCCCGAGGAGGCTGTGGGGACTGCAGAGGAGGTAACTTGCATTTTGCTCTTCTGTTGACCTCAGTACCTGGCTGGGATTGAATGGAGAGATTTGTGTTATTCTGCAGTCCTCAGTCTGGTCACTAGAGTTCTCTGTAAGACAAGGAGGATTAAAACATGTACTTATTTTTAAAAAAAGCTACCAGTGAAGATCATATTTGAGTGGGATGAGTTTACCCAGTTTTGAAGGTGGGAGGCCTGGGTTCAAAGCCTTCTTTTGCTTAAGAACGTGTATTTCACACTTAACTGAAGTTTCTTTAACCACCAGCTGTTCTGGGTTGACCTTTTTTTGAACTTCTTTCATTTTGTTATAAACAATACAAGATACATTGCCTCAGACACATGGCTAAAGGAGGAAAGCCTGCATCACAGAGCAGTACCCAGCTAACTCAGGGAGAAAGAAGCACAGTGGAACTGCCAAATCAAAGTAATAAAAATCAGAACATTAAGCCTGTGTCTACATTAGTATTTTGGTTTTGGGCTGCAATGCAACACTGAGACAAATCCCTTGATTGCTCCTAACAGTGGTTTGGTTCAAAAAAGGTTTAGGTACAAAAAAAAAAAAATTAGACTCCTTTCGGGGATAATGACATTAGAAACTTTGCTTCAGGTGTTCACCAAATGTGGTCTAACCTCCAATGGGAAAATAATTTTCCCAGGCAAATACTGTTTCTTGTAGCAGACTGAGATCACGTGGTGGGGTTCCAGGTCCGGGAAACTCACTAGCTTGAATTAACCCCCCAAATTGCATTTATTAGAGATGTAGAATTCTCAGGAACTGGTTTGATCTTCTTCTGCTCTTCTTGTGCTGAAGCTTGGATCAGCAGAGAAATAACTTTAAGTGATATTGGGCCATAAATGAAAAGTTAGATTTTTGAAATGGATGGAAGAAAGAATTCAGCCATGAAAATGGATACTGCCTAGACACCCGTAATATTAGACAAATATTAGAGCAATATGCAGAAAAAAAGTTGTTGAGATAGAAGCTATTGAACCAAGAGGCAATGGGAAACAAGAAAAGATTTAAGTATCATTAACTCATTTTAATGTAATTTTCTTTAGTTTGTTTGGTTATTGAACTAACAGCCCTGAATACAAGATAACACATAGCTTTTCACTGAAGATATATAGGCTACAGGCACAGTCTAATGTTCCAGCTATTGCAAGTATTGCTAATAGAATTTCTGAATGCCTTCAGATCATTCATTTTGATATGTACAGTGTCATCTGGGGAAACCACACTAATGTATTTTTTAAAATGCCTGAATGGCCACTTGTAAATAGTTTCTGTTGTTAAATGTAGTTCTGTATTCACATGCAAATGAATTATTTAATGAGATATATTTCAGTAAAACTGATATTTTTCTTTAACAATTGCTGTTTTACCTTTTTAGATACTCTCTTAAGAAAAAAAATTGTGCAATTTAAAATCACACAGAAAAATAGATTTTGGACCAAACTCTATCTGTTGTTTAATGAAACTGCTTTTCAGTTACATTGTCATGAAAGTCCATCTACTGATAAAAACAGCAGTATTAAAAGTATTGTGCTCTAGTTTAGAACACTCTAAATCAGATAGTGTAATCTAAAATTGCATCTCTAATAATCTGCTTTATCTCCTACTTTTGGAAAGGTTTCAGCAGTTAATAAGAGAAAAAAATATACAAAGTAGAAACAACGTGTAGAAATCCATAGTTTTGTGGAAATCTGGATTAATTATAACAACACTCAAACAACTCCAATATCTGGTCATCTCAGAGAGTAGTTGACATATTTAGTTGATAAAGGCTTTGGAAGAGGTGCATTCAGCAACACACTGCAGCAATATTTTCACAATGATTAGAGACTTGACAGAGGCTTGCAGAGGCTTAGGTTAACAATACTTTCAGCCAAAACCAACCAGTTTAATGCAATAAGGAGAACTGCAGCTCTCTCTTTGAAAGCAGTTCTTGACTCAGAGGTGTCTTTCTCTCAAAATGACATCCAAAATCCAAGGTTAGATACATGAGAGGAAACAACATTAAAAGAGATCAGAAATGCAGTACTAAGCAGGGGACCCCCTTAACCTGCCTGATAGAAAATGCTAGGAAGTTCCTGGAATTTTGTCACAGGCTGGGAATTAGCCCTTGTCTCAGGGCAACATGCTGACATCCCTGTCTGAGCAAAAGGATCATAAAATTGTATTTTCTAATGCCTGTGTAACTTGAACTTTTATATTGATGCAGTAGAGTGGGAAGGCATCTTTCATGTGAGGGCAATATAACAATTCCTCAGGCAGCTCTAAATCTGCCAGTGCTAACATGATGCAGCTCTGAGGGCAAGCACAGTGCACATGGGATCCTTTTGGCTGTACTGAGGAGCTGAGTGAGCTATGTACAGCAGATTGCAAGCTCCATACGTTGAATCATCACAGTCACAATATATTTGGAGGAATCATAAGCTAAAATTTGTCACAAAATGTGCATATCTACTTTTACAAGCAGGCTTTTACATTTAGTACATTCAATGTATCTTGTGATCAACAATGACATTTGGCATTTGACTACTGGAAAGTGCAAATTACTGAACTCTGGACAAATTACTTTTAGTATGGAGCAACAAATACAGTCTTAGCTCTTGGAGGAATGTAAATTAAATCCTAGGAGAGGAATTGCTACAAGCTAGCTATGCCACTAAGTAGGAAATGTAATGAATACTTAAATGCTATTTCAGAAATCTTTCAGGTGTGGTTGAATCTGGCCACGGCTGCTAGCAAGCCACACAGCATCCAGACATGAAGTTTCAGATACTTTGGATCAGAGAATAATATGCCAAAGAGTTCAGATGCACATCATCTGATGCACATCACCCTATTTCAATCTCAACTTCCATGAACTTCAAGAAGGTTGAAATAAATAGGAATTTTTTCCTTCTGACACAGCAGCTGAACAATAAAATAATGGGGTTTTTTTCCTGCATTAGTAACAAATTACCTTTTGCATCATGGTGATACTTGAAAGCCAGATCTCTCAGTGTTAGATAATAGTCCTACTATTCAATAAAATCACTTCTGTTCTGAAAATTCTACAATGTAAGTGTATAAGCAGAGCTGATACATAAAAGAGGAGGTGGGGAAGGACAAGAAACATGGAAAGTTATACAATACCATTTTATATCACTCTTTTATAAAGAAATAGAGTCATATTTCTTATCTTTGATTGGGCTAGGACATAACTGATAAAGAAAGATTTCTAGGTGGTAAGGGTACTGTTCAGATTGCAAGATGCTGGCCGGGTTTCAGAATTCAAGAATCATCATACTGTGTGTGGGTTTTTTTTTCCTGTAGGACTTTCCTTTAAGGAATCTATGGTTGACATAGAAATAAAACCTTAACATGTGGTAAAATCAGACTAGTTAGCTGATTTAGGTTAGTGTTCAGCAGCTTTTCTTTTAGAAAGAACATGCGGTTTGAATAAGTCACAGATAGACCTAGCAGAGGAATATGGGGTATTGTTAGATAGAAATTTGCATTACAAGTGGGCTATTGATAAATGACAGGAGACAGGAGGTGTTTCTGTCAAAGGTAATACAATGATTAGTATGCCTTGTGAAACTCTGCAAGTTCAATTTTGGGAACAAAGAGGTCTGGACAATTTTTTTTCATGATTAGCTAAAATTAATCTCGGTATTTGAAACTTTAGTAGGTCATCCATACTAACAAGACCCAATGCATTTTAGGTTGCACTTAAATACTGGAACTGTATAATAAGTCGTTTATATATACATATACGTATATCTTTATATATATATATATAAATCAATCAATATATGTTGCCTCTGATAAACTACTTCTTGAAATTTTCTCACTGTTGTTTATACTTTTTAATCTGAAATAAGTGAGGCTGGTTTCACTGTCTGATAACACTAATTTTATGTTAGTTACCCTGAGTGCCTAGCTTGCACTGGTTTTCCTGCTTCTGAAGTCTTCCAGCCAACTACTGGAAAAGAGTTAGCACAAAACCTGTTCTACAGTGTGGTGTGCTTGAATGATAAATGATAAGCCTATTAATTAAATTGGATATAGTAACTTCATATTTATTGCAACTGCAATAAAAAACTATATATAAAAATATATTTAGAAAAAATACTATAATTATATATATATAAAAATTAAAACTACCAAGATCCCTTTTATTCCCTTTTGTTCTGGACATCAAGAAACTGAGGCGTTTCTTCCCAGTGGAGATCTCTAATTTCTTTAGACTTTTAGACTGTTGTGTGGTGGCATCCACAGGTACATCTTTATGGAGAAGCTAACCTGTATTTACTTAACGTCACTCTTCAATAAGGGTGTTTGATCACACCCACATCACCACCTCTCCCTTTATAAATGTCATATTGTCATCTTGTTTTTCTTGGAGTCTAGGCAAAATTAGTCTCTTTAGAAGATTAGACTCATCTAATGTTACCAGCTAATGGCCTAATCTTCTTTAAAAATAGAAAAAATATGGAATGAAACACTGTCTTTACACTGCCTTATGTAATTTTTTTCCTTTCTTATAGATTATCTTGAACACTAGGTACAAAGAGGAACATAAAACCCTAGCATATCATCTTTATTTCTTAGTTCTGGAAATGGATCCTTTTAAATTTAGCTCCCAAAATATTTCAGTGAGAAAATCTCCAAATGAACAAGTTTATTATTTGCTTTTTTTCACTTGTTTCTTTCAAAACCTTTCATTGAGTTTTATATCAGTGCATAATTATTTTTATTCACTCAGAAAATTTTTTTCAGAAGTAACTAGTTTAAAAAGTTGCAATTCTTTATCCTAGAGAATATGTGTAAAAGACTGAATTTGTGGATTTGCACAAGTACTAGTAATGCTGGTATTTTCTCACTTATATTGTTTCTGACTTTTTGCCTTAATAATATTCTTCTAATATAGATTTTTATCTGTAATATATTTTATAATTTCTTCTTCTTTTCCCTAATATTTATTCAGCTGCAGTCTGCAAACTGGCTTTGTGTGCTTTTGCTTCTTTAAATATTTGCTCTTATAGGAAGACTCCTACATGTACATTTCTGGTGATGATTCTAATGAGGTACCCCAGCCTTTAGGGCACAGCTGTGTCAGCAGGTGCTCCATACAAAGCAATGTTCAGGCTTGCAGGTTATTTTCACAACAGTGTAATTTTCTGGAATGATTCAGCTTGCAGTGGGGGAAATACTGGCAGAGGGCCCAGAGAACTTATGCATCTCTTTTTCTTCAGAACGAATATTTACAAGTTAAATACCACATGATTTATAATATAAATAAAAAGTTAACATTACCAATACTGGTGGCATTGTACTGGCAGTATTTTTTATGGTGGTCAATTTTCATCATTTAAAAAACCCAAAATGACCAACAACAAAAGCCCACTCCTCACCTCCAAAAGTTCAAGTTGTTGTTAGACATGTGATTACAAAAGCAGAGATGTTTAACATCAATTTTAAGCTTGCTAGATTTGCTTGCAGGTCTCTCTTTTCATTATATTTTTTGATTAAAAATCAGGAAATAAACCTTATATAAATTATTCACTCTTTTGAATTATGTGATGGCTGTGCACAGTGGCCACCCATTAAATAAAGGCCCCTTTATGTGCTTGTGGCAACGCTATATAAAAAGACTATGCATTGCACACGTCATTTTTTTTTAGTGATGATGATAGGTTTTTAAAGTATTGTAAAAAAAAAGAAAGAAATACATTATTCATTCAGTATTAAAAATCTTCCATAATTATGGTATTGTTTGCAAAATAGAGTATGAATTAAAAATCTATAATTAGAGACTTTGAATTTTAAACAGAAGTTTAAAGAGAATTTTATATATCCTCTTTCCAAACTTCCTTATTACAAGTTCATATTTGCACCATGAGAGATTAAAAAATTTTGGTCACAAAAAAACTCAAAGCAAAAGATCTTGGTTTAAGAAGTCCTTATGCCAAACATAATTTAGTCAAATTAAGCAACCTTTCTTTAATCAATTCCTTTTTGAATTTTTGCAATTTTTCTCAAAAAAGAGGTATGACCATTTAAGGTTTACAGCAGAGATCAGAAATTTTTTGTCATCTCTGTATGCTGGTCTTTAGAATAATTGCAGCCCTGAGTCCAAAAAGGAATTCTGTAAACGATCTTTGCTGGAAAGTGTTTTTAAATGATCTTGCAGCAGTTAAGCGTATCAATCATCAGCCTACTTTTTGACAGTGTTCTTCCTGGTAAAATCAATATTAAGTTGCACAGGTAATGCACTGTGAGAGATTTCCATTTTGTATCCACTGCCAGGGAGCAGCTGCAGTGCTGCCCTGCAGTGATAGGGGAGCCAGGAGCTGGAGGCAATGGTGGGGAAGCAGACAGGGCCAGTGAGATCATCAATCATAGAACACTTCATGTTGGAAGGGACCTTCAAAGGTCATCTAGTGCAACCCCTCTGCAATAAGTAGGGACATCTTCAATTAGATCAGTTTGCTCAGAGCCCTGTCCAACTTGACCTTGAATATTTTCAGGGCTGGGGCATCTATAAGCTCTCTGGTCAACCTGTTCCAGTTGTTTACCATCCTCATTATAAAGAGGATTGTCCTTAAATCTAGTTATACTAGTTTGAAAGCAAAAACAGTGAGACACTCCAAGTCAGAAATACAATTTAATAGGAAAACAATAAAATAAATGCAATAGTAAAAAAAGAAAAAACCCTGGACAGAATCAGAATACAACCTGACACCCTTTTAGTTAGGGTGGTGGTAGCAGCCCAGCTGAAGTGGTCTTGTTGAAGCAGTGATCCAGTAGAAAGATCTGGTGGCTCTTGAACTCTGGGAATCCAGTCAGTAAGGGCTCCTCGTGCTGTCCCAAAGCCCAGATTACATCCAGGTGGGAATGTTTGGCTCCTACTCCCTGGACAGAGCATCCCACAATGGGCTGATGTCATTCTATGAGTCATGCAGTGGGTCCTGGATTGCCCATTAAGCAGAAGGCATTGATCACCCATTAACAGGAGATAGTCTGGAGGGAGGAGGCAGGAGAACACTGCCCCGCTTGGTTTCAACAGCTCATGAAGATGATGATAGTGGTAGTGTAAGGGTTAAATTTTAATAGCTTCGGTATGAAATCACAATAATAGATTCAAAGAGGGGTGGTGGTGGTTAGAAGGAACAGAGAGGCCTGGATCTGCCAGTCAGCGAGGCCTTGGGAACAGAATGTTAGCTTCACTGTAGCGATAGTCATTGTCTTAACCAAATCAAGCGTTGCCTTTACCAGATCATGTGAAACTGCACCTGCACGAAAGGATGTAATCAGTGTTTGGGGGGGCTTTTGAAAATTCATGCTTGGATAGAATCAATGTGTATGATAGAACAATATGTGTTTAATAATTAATGTAAAATTGTACAACAGAAGGGTATAAAACCTGTCCATTTGAAATACGAGATCGAAGCCTGATTTGGGTTTTACCCCGGGTTTCTGCACGCTTCAATAAAAGCACCTCATATACAATCAGCTCTCTGATTGTGTGTGTTCCTGAACTCTAACAATAGAAAGCATACTTTGGGTGCATTTTACGGTGCAACCTCAGATACTAGTGTAAGTCAACCTTATAGTTTAACCAATAATCCTTGGCCTACAGCAGAAGGCCTTGCTGTAACATTTTAGAAACAATGTAGATAGGTTGTACAGCCTATCTCCCTTTGCTTTTGGCGTCAGCCACATTCCAGTCACCACAGCGAGGAGCTGAATTCAAGCTGGCATGCCCATGGTGGTGTCCTGCTAGGGAGTCAGGTGTGTGCAGCTTCCATCTGCACAAAGAGCATATGCTCCAGGGGCCACAGGCAAGGAAAGCTGGACCTGAGAGTGTCAGTTAAAATGAGGTGTGAGGGCATTCATCCTGTCAAGGGGTTCCTGACTCCTGTCATGTAGCTTTGTAAAGCTTATGCTTGAACAAATAATTAAATGCACTTCCCGTATGCTTCAAAATTCCCTTATACTTCAAAGATCCGACAGAAGATCTGTCAATAAAAGAGGAGAACACAATGAATAAAAAACCAGCAGATGGTCAACTGGATTAAAAATCTGAACCAACAAGGTTGAATATTTGAAACTAGGTGATAAATATCTCCATTGACAAAGTAAAAGTCATATGGTTACAGTAATTTACTATAAAGGGGGTACACTGGTGATGAATGCTATTCAAATGGAATGTTTCAGATAAGTCTGAATAGGATATTCCCAACAGGCTAAAAATAAATTCTTTATCATGACTCTTCATTTAGTAGACAAGATCTTTCACTGGATCATTTGAAGAGGGTAATTTAAAGACAGTAAATGTATGCTTGGACAGGCCAAATGAGAACATGATCCATTGTCTTTTTTTTTTCCATTCTATGTATTCAGGAAAGTAATCCAGAAAAAGATATCTGGACTATGTAGTAATAGATACAATTGCTATTTACAGCTAGTAACATTGCAGAGTGTCTGAACTGAGTATTCTTGAATTAATCATGTTTTTTCACATCTTTCATGAGATTTTAAATTTTTTTTAAAATTTTGTGTTTGTGAAGACCATATGAATATCTACTGTTTATGAAATGCATTTATAAAAACTCCTTTTAAAAGCTTTTTCAAGTTCAAAATTTTCTCAGAAACCATATTTTGCATGAAGAGCAACGGTGATTAAAAATTCTCTTTGAAGTTGAACACTTGTGAAGAAACAAATGAAACATTTTATGCACTTTTCTCTGTGCTTTCAGTTAGCCAAAAGTAAAGAATTTGCAGATGGTTTTGAAGAAGGTGGGAGGGAAGGAATAATTTATCTCATTTAGAAATAAAATTGTGCCATAATGGTGAGATTTTAATGATGGATTTTGTTTTGAAATAAAACAGAAATAAATATTATTCAGTGCATGAGAACCCCTAGGTTTCAGGAAATTTGATGTGAGGGAGTATGAAATCAACAGCCAAGATAAAGAGCTGCTGCCTGGGAATGAAATAGATATTTATTGCAATGCTTGTCCCAGGGGAGATTAAGGTGCTGTAACCACAAGAACAAAAGGATACCAGTCAGTGGTGCAACATATAATCTGTTGACACAGAACACGGGATAATGACTTCTGTGCTCAGGTCCCAGTTCTGAGATGTCTGTTCCTTGGCATGAGCACACTACACAGCCATGCTAACACAAGTCCCTGGTTTCTCTTTGGCTCTGGTGCAGCTAAGACACCACAGAGGACTTGAGGAAAGAGGAATCACACCAACCAAATCCAGCCTAGCAGCCCCAGCCTCTGACTGCATTTCAGCCCAGACTGATACAATGTGCCAGACATGCAGGTTCCAAGTGACTCCCAAGAGGTAGCTGTTTTCAATCTTTATAGATGTGTAGAAACGGATTGGCAGAATAAGCTGCAAAAGGCTTTGGTATGTAGCCACAAGCTGATGTCTGCAATTTTCCCCATCACCAATCACAATTCACTACCTGTGTTACCATCACCTTCCAATCTCCTGCATCAAACCAGTTCTAGAGATACCAAGCTGCTAATAGCTCGTCTGTTTCCTTATTCCTTTCCTAATAATAATAGGAATAGCAATACCTAAACCACTAGCCCAGACTATGTCTCATTCAGCAGTGGTCTTGGATGGACACCCCTATGACTTTTATCTGTGCATCTTTGTGTCTGGGAGCAGACACCAGTACCACTTAACCAGTGAGGGCTTGGCAGCTGCGCTCAAGGTCCCACCCAGCTCAGTTGTGCTTTCAGATAGGCTTTACCTTCCAAAGTTAAACATGTCTGTCATCAACACACCTTTTTCTCCTGAAGACTTCCCTACCAGTTATATGCATAATTTAAAAAGTTATTTAAAGAAAAGACAAACCCTGGTCCCTTATAAAAAGCACTACAGTCTAGCAGGTGGTCTAAAGCTGCCTAGCAATTTTTCCTGGTTCTATTTTTGCATTTCCTTTGAAACTGCTTCAGACAAATAAGATCACATTTAGGTGCTTTGTGAATTTTGGTTTTGGGTGATGTACTATGAGAATAGGATAAATGGTTTTCAAGTTTCAGACACAGGAAGAAACATTCTGATTTGTAACGTAGTAGTCATTATATCTGCTAGATTTTATGAGGATTTTTGTGAATATAGTTTCAACAGCAGTCAGCCTGATACTTCATAATAAAACAAGAAGATTGATTTTAGTGATCTGAAAACAGAGGGGTAATTATGTTCTCATTTTCGTGTTCATGATGTGCACAATTCTCCTATCAAACTTTAATGGTTGTTGCAAGTGCAAAAACATATGCAAGAACATAGAGAAAACACCACAAAGCTGTTAGCTTTGAAACTCATTGTCAGATAGCAAATATTATCGCTATAAATCTTAACTTTCACAGTCAGCTAGAGCTGCAGGCTAGACTGGAGAAAAAGACAGGCATGGAACTGTAGCTGTGCATTAAAAGCAACAAACTGTACATTGCTGAAATATGTATTGTGATTAAATTAATATTGAACAGTGAATTTTATAACCTTTTCTGATTTTCTTTTCCCCAGGCAAAAGTCAACACTTTTCTAACTGCAGTATCCTTCACAATTCATTTTCTGTAGCATCAAAAGAGGTGTATTAAACACTCTGGGAAAAAAACAGACTCTCTGATATGGTGGCAGCAGGGTGCATATTGTTTCATAACAGCATTAAAAGCTCATCTTTCCTACTCTCTCTTTCCAGGAGTTGCTGTGGGAAGGGTGACACAGAAGTGAGAGTGCAATCCCTGCGGTCTGTTTTCAGAGAGTTGTGAAAAAAGACCATGTGAAGGAGTGCAGGGTATACTAAGTAACATCTGTTCCTAAATGGATGCAATAACATCCAACCTGCTTAGCACAAACAAAAACATGTCAAGTTAAATAGGGTATCAGCAGGACTCTAGGTACAGCATGGGGAAGTCATGAAAATAAGCATGTGGATCACTAACATTTGTGACACCAGTCAGCTGCATAAATAGGCTGGTGCATTCCCAGTGACATGCCCATTTATTATAAACACAGGGAAATGTGGAATACCAGCCATTTGAAGACCTGCAGAAAACAAACATGTTAAATTGTGATTTACAGTATGTGTTTTCAAGAAGCCTAGAGGGCAGGCAAACTGTTTTCTCCTGGGTGTTGACCCAATCAAAATTATATGGGTAAAACTGGACAGTTAAAAACCAAGAAAATAAGAGGAGTGCAAAGTTTACAACCAGAGAGCTAGACTGGAATTCGAAAGGGTAGTCAGAGAGAAACCCTTTGGGCATGCCACTGCCCCTATTAGTGCTCCATCCAGTTAAATCCTCCCTGCTGGAAACATCTCAAACGCATCTTCTGCTTCAGCCTTTAATTGCAAGTTTTCATTTCCCCAAACCAAGCTGTTCTAGAAGAAAAAAAATATTATTTTTGTGTCTTCCTGGAGACACTACAGCGACACATAACATGTTGGATAATTAAATCTTTTTTAAAGTAGAAAAACAGACAGCAAGGACACAGAAAAGAAAATTTACCAGTTCTTTTAAGAAAGGAAAACACTGCCTTCTATCAGAAATTAGATGAGGGTTTGGAAGCTAGCTTCCCCTGCAGGGGGAAATAGTTTTATACTGCTTTTCCAACAATGACATTAAACATAAGTCTGGCAGCTTCATCTAGTTTTTCAGTCGTTCTTCACTCAGTGCTACACACTGAGCAAAATTTGACTCACTCTACTCTGGTAGTGCTTTTAGTGGGTTGCCATGAAAAACAGCATGACATTTTAACCTAACAGCATGAGAGCAAATACAGTCATGCATCTCTAGTAGAAACAATATAAAATAAGAAGTAGATAATATTACCAATGCTATATGCATGATACTGCCAGTATCCTGTGCCATTATCCAAGTGCTCATAAACATTGCAAAACAGACAACACTAACCCACAGATTCTGCATTTCTAAGGTTTGATTTTGCAGACCCCCTGTGCCTGGCAGCAAACTCTGCAACATCCAAACTACTAGATGCCAGCTTGTTTTGATTTGCTGTTTGGTTTACAGCTGGATATTGCTAAGTGGGTGCAGACTATCAGGTTTATTACTTCAGCTCCTTATTTATTTGTTTTGTTTGTATGCAAAGGAAATTGTCTGGCTGTCAGTGAATCTTTGGGCAGGAGTGTAAGGTGTGACAGTCCTTAGTCTGAATTAATTAAGGGACAAGATCTGATCAAAGAGTGGCTGTAGAAGAAGGGGAATCAGTTTGTTGTTAAGAGACTGCCTATGGGAATAAGCCTGTTAATGGGGGGATGGTTTTCTGTGTGTAAGAGGGGTGGAGAGCAGCAGGAAGGAAAAAACAAACTAGCCAAAGCATAATTTTCAGTTTTTTGTAAAACAAATTCCATGCTTTGTTGTGAGGGGGGAAACTGGGAGAAGTATCCTTAAGCATTACAATTAGTGTAAAGTGTATATAATTTTAAAATCATATCTAATACTTTTGAATTTCTGAAGAACAGTTTTGACATAAAAATCATCTTGAAACTATTTTTGTTCTGAAAAATACCATAATTCTTTTGGCTAAATGCAGAGAGTAGCTTTCTTTGGGTTTGAGGATAAAAACAGGAGAGAGAGAAAAAAAAGAGGAAAACATATGGAAGTAGCATATCTTTGAATAAATCCAGAAGGGTCACAGTACAAAATTAACCTATATTTGGAAAGCTCTTCTAAGAGGTAACACACTACCTCACTAATGTAAATTTCCATCTGTCTGGAAAGACTGGGTTGTATTCTGGGTTGACTGGTTGATTAGACAGGAGTGCAGGTGGTGCTCTGCTCAATCCCTTCAGAAGCAGGGATGAACCCTGAAAGGAACAGGAAAGCACATATTGTAAATAAGTGTCTTAAGGACTGCTCCTATCAGTGCAATATTTTTTGTTTGTTTGTTTGTTTGTTTGTGGGGCAATGTTTATGGCAACAGACCTGCTAGAGTCAGGTGAGCCTCAACTGTCCAGGAAGGGCAAAAGGATTCTAGCTCATGAGTTGGCAGGGCTGATTTACAGGGCTTTGAACTAGGTTTGAAGGGGGAAGGGGATGAACCTGACTTTCCAGAGAGCAGCCTAAAGGTGGTAAGCCACAGTTAGGGTTGAGACCAGCTGTAGTGCACATACAAGGGTAACAAAACAAAAGGAGCTGGAAGCCATTGTACAGAAGGAAAGCTGTGACATTGTTGCCAACATGGAAATGAGGTGGGATGACCCATATGACTGGAGTGCAGCAGTGGTTGGCTACAAGCTCCTCAGAAGAGACAGGAGAGGGAGAAGAGGTGAAGGGGTGACTCTCTGTGTCAGGGAGTCTCTTGACACTACAGAACTTGAAGTCATTGATGATAGGTTGAATGCTTATGGTTAAGTACCCAGGGGAAGGCATGAAGACCAACATCCTGGTGGAAGGCTGTTAGAGACCACCCAACCAGAATGAAGAGGCTGATTAATTATTCCGTAAGAAGCTGAAGGACATTTCAAGATTGTCAGCCCTTGGTCTTGTGGGTGACTTTAACCTGCCAGATATCTGCTGGGAGCTCAACACATTGGAGAAGAGGCAGTCTAAAATGTACCTTGGTGTATGAGGACAGCTTCTTGTCAGAATTGGTGAGTGAGATGACCAGGGTTGGGGCATTGCTAGACCTGCTTTTTACAGATAGAGAAGGACTGGTGGGAGATGTGGTAGTTGGAGGCTGAAGCACAGTGACCATGAAGTAATAGAGCTCTCAATATTCAATGAAACAAGGAGGAGCATCAACAAAATTTCCACAGTGGGCCTCCAGAGGGAAGACCTTGGCCTTTTCTGGATGCTAACTTGGAGAATGCCTGTGGAAGCAGCCCTTAGAAACAAAGTGATCCAGAAGGATGGACAATCTTCCAGAAAGAATTCTTGAAGGATCAGGAGCCGACTTTCCCTGTGTGCTGAAAGATGAGCCAGTAGGGACAATAACTGGCCTGGATGGACAGGGAGCTTTTGAGAGAACTCAGGGGAAATAAAAGGGTCTATCCCTTTGGAAAGAGGGAAAGGCAACCCAGGAAATGTTTAAGGATATTGTAAGGTCGTGCAGAAGGAAAATTAGAGAGGCAAAATCTCAATTAGAACTTAACAGGACACTTCTGTGAAGGATAATAAAAAATGTTTCTCTAAATGCATTAATAACAAAAGAAGGGGCAAGGAAAACCTCCATTCTTTATTGGACCTGGTGGGGAATATAATTAACAAAGATGAGAAAAAGGCGAAGGTACTTAACACATTCTTTGCCTCTGTTTTCAAGTATAAGATATGTTGTCCTATAAGGACAACTGTCCTCCTAGGCTGACAGATGGGAACAGGCAGCAGAATAACTTCCCTGTAATCCAGATGGAAGCAGTTAATGACTTGTTGAGCCACTTAGGTGCTCACAAATCTATGGGATCAGGTGGGATCCATCCTAGGGTGATGAAGGAACTGGCAAATGATCAGTCCTGGGTACCTGTGTATGATGGCTGGAAGCAGGACAATATAAGAGTCATCCATAAGAAGAGCAGAAGAAGGATCCAGGAAACTACAGGCCTGTCAGCCTTACTTGGTACCCAGCAAGAATATAGAACAGATCATCTTGAATGCCATCACACAGCACCTACAGGATGGCCAGGGTATCAGACTCAGCCAGCATGGATTTAAGAAGGGGCTGGCCCTGCCTGACCAATCTGATCTCCTTTTATGACTATCTGACCCACCTGGTGAATGCAGGCAGGGCTGTGGATGTTGTCTATTTGGATCTTAGTTAGGCCTTTGACACTGTCTCCCACAGCACACTCCTGGGAAAGCTGGCAGCCCATTGCTTGGACAGGAGTGCTCTTTCTGGGGTAAGAACTGGATACATGGCCGGGCCCAGAGAGTGGTGGTGTCATATCCAGTTGGTGGTGAGTCAGTAGCAGTGTTCCCTGGGGATCAGTGTTGGGCCCAGTCTTCTTTAATATTTTTATTGATGATCCAGATTAGGGCATTGATTCTAACATCAGCAAATTTGCAGATGACACCAAGGTGGGAACAAGTGTTGATCTGCTGGAGGGTAGGAGAGCTCTGCAGAGGGACCTGGACAAGCTGAATTGATGTGCCAGATACAGTGATAAAAGGTTTAACAAGATCAAGTTCCAGGTCCTGCATTTTGGCCACAACAATCCCCTGCAGCTCTACAGGCTGGGGACAAAGTGGCTGAACATCATCCTGACAGAAAGGGACCTGGGGGTGCTGGTGACAGCAGCTGAACATGAGCCAGCAATGTGCCCTGGTAGCTAAGAAGGCCAATGGCATCTGGACCTGCATCAGGAATGGTGTGGTGAGCGGGACTAGGGAAGTGATTCTTCTTCTGTACTTGGCACTGGTAAGGCCAGACCTTGGGTGTTGTGACCAGTTCTGAGACCTTCAATTTAGGAAGGATGCTGGAGTGTGTCCAGAGGACAACAAAGCTGGTGAAGGGTCTGGAACACAAATCCTATGAGGAGCAGCTGAGGGAGCTGGGATTGTTCAGCCTGGAGAAAAGGAGGCTCAGGGGAGGCCTTATTGCTCTCTACAAGCTCCTGAAGGGAGATTGTAACCAGGTGAGGGTCAGGCTCTTCTCCCATGCAGCCAGAGACAGGACAAGATGACACAGTTTTAAGATGCTCCAGGGAAAGTGTAGGCTGGACATTAGGAAGAATTTCTTAGGTCATCATTTGTATTTGTTGATCTCAAAGGTCTTTTCCAGTCTAGGTAATTCTGTGATTCTGTAAACCAAATTACTCCTTCACTGCTCATGGTACATACAGCAACCTTGAACCTTGTTCTGAAAAGAGAATAGAAAGAGGTTCACAATCAGTGCCAGACATTCTCAGATATAGAGGACTAAAGTCTGAAGTCTGTTGGCAAAGTTTTCTCAAAACAAGTAGAGTAGGCTTCATCTTTCATAGTTTTCAACTTCTACAGCATAGATAGTTAGATCTGAATGAGCCAGGTTCACCTCCTTATATACCTTATACTTACCTAGATAGTGTAGGGAGAGAATTACAATTCATCTCACCCTGCGATAATACCATGAAATGACTAGGTAACCTATTAAAAAAATAGTTTCTTCATCCCCAGTTCCTTACAGAATTAACAGTCAGGTGTAGACATTTGTATTAAATATATGCATTCTGTTTAATGACTCCTCCTGTGGCATTTCTGAGGCTTCCCAAAGCAGTGTCAGTCTTCTCTGTGTTCTAGCCAGTGTCATGGGTAAGCACAGTCTGTCACTCCTGTGCTGAGCAGCTACTGAGCCCCTTGACAGCAGAGGTGGAGGCACATTTCTACTGCATTTGGCTGGACACAGCATTAAAAAGTTTACTCAGTTGAACCTGGTAGACCCAGAATAGAGTAATAAATTTTTAGGACAGAGTAGTACCTCTTTAAATATTTTGTAAATTTGCTACTGATTGCTACCAGAGCTCATGTTTAAGGAGACTCCAAGCTCCAGCTGGTTTGGAGGTGATTAGGCCTTGTCTTTTGCATATTTTCAATAAGCATTGTCATTCTGATCTCAGCATGAATCTCATATTAAGTTTGCTTAAGGAGTAAAAAAAATTAACACCTCCAATGTTTGCTCTTACCCCCCTCTATCTTTAAGTGATGTGACAGCAGTACATCTCTCAAGTTTAGTCACTGGCCTGGCAACAACACTGTGATACGGATGACAAACTCTCTTCTCTGTATAACAAGAATTATTTTTTCATCAATAAATCCTTTGGGTTCAATAGAAGGATAAATTAATTTTGTTGATGCTCTTTATAACAGTATATGATTTGGAAGTGGAAGCTGGTCCCTGGAATTGCCCTGGCTTCACCACCAAAGAGTTTTTACTTGTTAGCTTTCTTTCCAGTTCTCAATTTTTTTTTTTCCATTCTGTGTAGAGCTATATTAAAGAATGCTGTAAGAAAACCCCACGGGTTAGGAAAAATAAAAGCATTCTTTAAAAGGTACAAGGATGGCAAGGATTCTTTAAACTTGCCTGAAGAACGGAGAGTTGGGACAAGCTCATCGACAAAAGCCTAGGCAGCATGGTCATATGTAGTAGCTGACAGGAAGAGAGCAAAGGAAACTGCTGCTGTAGAAAGGAGTAGGCTGAACACAGTAGAACAAAAAATTTGCTTGCTGATAATGATGTAGATAATGTGCTACAATAAAGAATGAAGGACACAGGAGAACAAAAGGCCGACTGACAAATAGTGTACAGCCTCTTTATCAGGGACCAGTAAGATGAAAGCAGAGATCCATTTTAGAAAAAGAAAAACTTTTCAAGGCATTATTATTACCAGAAAGGCAATTGACAGCTTCATTTGTTGTCCTAAATGCTAAGATGCCTCTAAATGCAAAATATCTTTTTTTCTACTGGGAAGTGAAACATCTGATTTATGAGAGACATGTGTCTTCATTTTTCAAGTTACTTTGTGAAATTAATCAATTGAAAAATAAAAGTCATGGAAATTTTACATAAATTGATGCTGTACATATTTTATGTTAATTTACTAATTAACCATTGATTTTTATGATAATAAAAATATATTAAATGTATCTATGGTTAAATTATGGTGGTGGTGATGGTGATATTAAATATTCCTGTATAGTAACAACTACAGAGGAGACATTAACAGTACTCTAGCTGAAACTAGGGCACCTATTTTGACAGATGTGATCATTGATCAGATTTCATATTTGCAACTGTTCCTCTGCCTTACTATCCTTATAAATAGAGATTTTGTACAATTTTCTAAACGAAATCTCTTTTGCTGCAAATCAGGCAGATTACATAGCTGAAATACAATAATTATCCATCTCTTTTCACAGTAATACAATTTGAAACTGTAGTAAAATGTAATTGTTTTACATTTCAGAATTAAGAAGTTTGAATGAATAGAGGTTACCATTGAGAAGCTGTTGAAAAGTAAAGTCAAAGCACAACATGTAAGAGTTTTTTTCCTTTTCAACATTTTTTATAGTGGAAGTGACTATATTTGTAGGTTTGTCACACAAACAGACACAGGAGACCATGGTTTTATATGAAAAAGAGGCATGTTATTTTTTCAGTGGGAAGCAAGTTTTACTAGTTGATGCCAGAAGCTCATCTTCTGAATCATATTACCAATTCAGCTGCAAAATGCTTGATTGTAAACATTTCAGTAGAAAATTACAGAATTAGCACACTAAAATTGGGCTTGACACAGCCCATCCAAGATAATTCACAATTCACTGTGGAAGGAAAAGAAACCTTTAATACTACACAGAAATAATAATAAAATAATCAGAAAAAGCATTGATTTGTAACAATCGTGGTAAAATATAGGAGAGCAGGGAAAATGAGCAATTTTTTAATCAGCGTTGATGAATCAGGTATGGTTAGAACATGGATGAGCAATGTTAATACTTTTTTTTTCCAAGAACTGTTAGAACATTTCATGGACAGATCTGACCATTGAGCAGCTTTCATAGCCTCGATAGCAATTTCTTTGGCTCACTGTCCTTATAAGCAGATACTGGGTACAATTTTCTAAACTACATGTTGCTTGTTGAAAATTAGGCAGGTTACTGAGATACAGTAATGGTCCATCTATTTTCCCATAATTTAAGATGTACCTGGAGACATCTATTACATTTCCTTACATTCTTCTCTAAACAAATCCAATTTTTTTCTGGGTTATGTTTTCAAAACCTTTTTTTTCTGTTGTTCTTTCAATTTATTCCAAATTGCTGGCATCTTTCTTACTGTGGTCTCTAAAGAGGAGACTGTTTTTTCCAGCTTAGGCCTACCTTGCAGGGAGCAATACAAAATAATTGCTTTCCATAAGATAACAATGACACATAATTATGGTGTTTTATACTTAGCAAAATGGCCATTGACTTTTATTGAGTTATCTGTGGTTTGCCTCTTCCCTAGAAGAATATTCTCTGCCTTCCTTGTTTTTCTATCTTGTTTATAAAAGCTTTCCTAAGTTTCCCCTACTCTTATTTCTTCCAGTTCTTTGTTCTTCTGCATTATATCTCTGTACAGGTACAAATTTTCTATGGGATTTGGTCTTAGAGAAAGAGACAGGTTGCATACCAATCTTGGGTTCTGTAGTACTAATGGCTTATAATTTTCCCTCTTTCTTTGTATTGAAATATTTTGTTCCTTTGACTTAATAGTGGCATTTGTCAAAACAAAGCATTTGTGAAAAACTAAAGCTTTTTCTGAACTTTTTCTTTCCCTGCCTGTGGTCTATTCTGCTATTCTCTATGCTGAAATTTGCATTTGTTTGAACATTTTTATTGTTCCACTGCTCATACTTGTTCCCCACCTTAAAATCACAAACTATTGCTTTGTGATCAGTTTTATCCATTGTGGTTTTCTGCATTCTGAGTTAATGTCTTATTCAAAATGTACTGTAAAAGAGCTGCTCTTAATTGTTGCTTCCAGCTTTTTAAAACCTGTTTTTTTTCCAAGTACATACTTCTGTGTATTTCTTTCAAAAACATAGTGGTAAAGTTGTCCATTACTGTTTTTTGCCTCACCTGGCAATTCACAAAAAGCTTATTTCAGCCACAATTTTCATTCATTTTAAATTAAATTTCTATATTAAGCTTGGTTTATTTTGTCTTATTTTCAACCATGTGCTTTCAGCACATATTTCTGTCAATTCTTTAGAAACATCAATTCCTTTTCAACAGGTTGTTCAACAAAGGTTGCTCAAATACTGAAAATAGAAAAAAGCACATGGTGCACTCATCTGTGTAATCCTCTTCATTCTTCTTTTAAGTAAAACTTTATTCCAGGCATTTCCAAACAATCCTGGACCTTGCCCCCAAGACATCCAGAAGCTATGAAAACAGAAACCAGAGATGGCTGTGCAAACGTCTTTCTTGTAGCTACATTTGTCAGAAGGGTATGTGCCACATGTATAAAACACTCCAAAGCAAGGAATATTCTTTCATATTGAAAAGATGTAGAGCAGATCACGAGTCAAAACAATCCAGATATTCAAAGGTTCTCTCTTTTCAGTAATAATTGCCTATTGTAGTTCAGGACGAATGGTCCTTGGAGAGAGCAAGAGAGAATTAGAAGTTTCAGCTCTTGACCATCTTTCTGCGTTAGCAGAACAGCTCAGGAAAGGTAATAACATACTTCCCAGATCAACTCTTCTTTGTGAATGATGAAGGACTTACGTTGTTTTGGATTTTTTTTGTCATTGTTTGTTTGTGACTGGTGGTTTTCTTTTGTTTGTTTGTTTTGGGGTTTTTTTTTAAGAAACATTATGCCCATTTCCAATCCTCTTGCACCACTTCTGGTCAAGGAACACATCCCGATTCTTCCTATAGTACAGCATTACCACCAGTGAAGTTTGATGTTTGTGGCATTCATGCCACCTACTTCCTTGCTTTAATATTATTAATTCTAAAATGGACAGTCTTTTCTCTTCATAGAAGCAGCCACATTTTGTCAGGCCAAGGATTCATCTGGTCCAATATCTTTGTTCTAATAGTGGCAAGCAGCATGTGCTTGAATAAATGTAAAAATAAAGGAATCTATGATATATGCTTCCTTTAAATGCCTTACTGACTTCTGGCAATCAACAGTTTAAGAATTCCTGCTGACTATTCCTAATTACATTAGACAGTATATCTATATATCTATATGTATATATATATATATATCTTTCCTGCCAGTTTGTGAATTCTAGTGCAATCATATGAAATTGTGTGAAAATGATCATTCACTAAGGTATTTTCCTGCACATGGCATGATATCACTTAAGAAAGTAACTGCAACCATTTAAATGGCTCTTGGTTCTTGTATGATACAACAAAACAAAGGCAAGAAAACTTCAGTTACTTCATAACAATGAAATAGTAATCAATGGGTATGGCAAATAAAAGAGGATTAAAGATAAAAAGGTTCTTTTTAAGTTTTATATATATACACCTTTATAATTGACGTATATATTACAGTTTCAACTAAAATTTAATGTAAAACTAAGAAGTTATAGGATGCATGTAACTAAATTTGAGAATGTTCAGGGAAAGATTCCTTGAGGTTCTGAGCACAGTCTGTGAAATAAATACTTAAAAAATCATGAAGCACCTTAGTACTGTAGAGATGTGAGAATACAATTACTTTGCTTCTGGTGCAGCGTCTCCTGACAAACTGGTTTAGCTTTGCTGGTTTAGATTGTAAACTACAAGTCCTCTGGAAAAAGTTATTAAAAACCCCAAGCAAATGATAAAAAAGAGCAACAAATGTAACTGGAATTAATGGAAACTGGGAATTAAACAGGTAGGCCAGATTCTGCAAGAGCCTGTGTATTTTTTAGGTGGTGCTGCACATTCTTGACTCCCATTATAGACATGCAGCTCCTGATGAGCTTACACCCTATTTTAAATACTTTGCTATGGAAGTGTTCATCACTAGATAATCTCATTCTTGTAATGATAGTTAAAATCCAAAGCAGTTTTAATGCTTCTAGTTTTAGTTTAATTATGTTCTTCCAAACAATTATGACTGAATTAGGAAGAAAGGATAGTAAATATTGCAGATTAAAGAAGAAAATTCCTTAGCACTCATGTCAAGTCGCATCAACATTTTTCATACTGAACTTAAGTAAGGCTCCATCCTGAAGGATCTCCCTGAGACATGTGTTTTGACTCCAGTTTACTTTGGCAAACTAGATGTCACAATGATGATTAATAGGGAAAATAAAATGGTAAAGCTAAGAGAAACCCCAGGAGCTGAACTGTCAGAATAGCACAAGAAACAGAACAAATAGAGTGAAATAGAGTTCAAATTATTTGTTTGGAAGATTAAATGATGAAAAAGATTAAAAGAGTGATGTATGTTTCAACATAGACAGAAATTAAAAGATTAGGTTGGTTATAAGATGTGTGCCTGGCCTGTTTTTATGGTTAAATACTTTTATGGTTAAGATATTCATTAATCTTTTGGACACTAACAGATCACAAAGTTCATTCAGCCTTGAAACTAGGTTGGGAGAACCACCGCTGGTTTTTTATTTTATGCCATAAAGAAAATATTGTAGTGACTTGAGAGTAATCTCACATTAATTAGAGTTTCTTTGTTATCAGGAATGTTATTATCCAACATAATTAGTATTATTAGATGGTGCTTCACTTCCTGCAATAGCCTGCATCACCTCAAGAGTGAGGCAGAGGGAGTTTGAAGCACAGTTTGACCTCGTTCTGATGACTGGTTCTAGATATCAATTCTGGTTTGGGAAAGTCTCATCCTTTAAGAAGGATTTTGCCCTTAAGAGAGATCACTCCAGAACCTGATTCCTGTTCATTAACCTACCTTCCAGCAACTTTTCAAGACTCTAAAACTGCATGTTGACTTACAATATTTTTTTTAAATGACATCTTTCCAGGTGGTGATGACTAGTCTTGAGTCATATTCCCATGATGTATTTTATTCCATGACTTCAACCATTTCCAACATCCTAGCCTGTCACATTCAGAAAAGTTGGAAAGCTTTAGAATATCTCTCAAGAGTAATTCGTTGTCATGATGACTGCACAGAGCCATAAAAGTAAAATGCTGGTAATAAATAAAACTTGCAAACAGCATGAAAATTGAAAATAAAAAACATAGACAAGTAGGAAGGCCTTAAACAATGCACCATTAAATTATTCTAGGTGAATTTAAACGGAAAGTTAGAGGTAGTTGCCATATTTCAGAACTCCCCAGTGAATCAGTTTTATTTCTCTTGTCATGTTACTGTCCTGAATGAGGTAAAGGTGGCACCAGGACAGTGATAAATGTCGGGGCGGGGAGGGGGAGGGCTAAAAATAAAAGAAAATGAAAAAAGGAAAAGATCTGGAAAAACTTGGCAAAACACTAGAAAACTGTATGTCGAAGACACCAAAATAAGGTAAAACTGAAACAGTGTTCGAAACTAAATGTTAGAAGATGCAGTCTTTGTTATCATTGTGCATTTCATCAAAATCTGGTTGTTTTTCCTAAATAGGTTTACGCTCATGATATACAGTATATATGTCAATAGTGTTACATAAATTTAATAGGGGGAAATCCATAATTCTTGTAAGTCTCACCAGTATGAGAATTAGGGTAGCTAATAAGAGAAAAAAGGACAGTTTCCAGGATAAAAGCTTGTTAGCAAGGAAATAATTTGATTTTTCTCATCTGTGTGAGAACACAGGAAATAAAACCCTTAAATTGCAGCAAGAAACTGTTGTAGACTAGGAGGAGATAAGGAAAAAATCCCCAAAAACAATGCAGAACTTTTGTTGCAAAAAATACATTGAACTGCTATTCTCAGGCGTAATGGAGACTGTCTCCTGTTGGAGGTCTTCAAAAACTGATTAGATAAACATCATCTAAATGTTATACAGTCATTAAGCATAACCGTAGCAAAATTGCAATTCATAGTTAATGCTGAAGACTTCTTGGTCCTTAGATTAGTTTTAAATATATTTTTAACTAGTGATCCCAGTTGGAAAAAATATGTAAAAATATGTATCGTTAATTGAATTATGTGCTTCAGGTTATAGAATACAGTTTCTTTTGTAGGAAATGTAAGACTAATACCTGAAACAAGAAAAACAAAAAAAAAACCCTCTCCTGACAACAGCTGCTGAAACTCAGGAAAGTTCTAGCTTCTTATATTTATACTTTTTTTATTTTGTCTAGTAAATAAAAATTTGAACTAAACGTGACCCTAGCAGAATCTGAACAAAATTTAATCCAAATTTAAATTCATATTTTTGGTGGAAAAGATGACAAGGAATAATGGGGCACAGAGATGTGAATTAGGATGTGTAACAGGGGAAAAAATGAGATTTAATGACAGAATATTTCTGTGCAAGCAAGAGAAAAACCTAACAATGCTGGCAAACTAAAACAGTGAACATGAAATAAGATTGCTCTGATTTGGGCACCAAGCAGAGAGAAGTAAGAGTCTATATTTTCATGCCAAAGAATTTAATTTAATCCAAGTCGCAGAACAGTTTTTAACCTTTTTTGCAGAAACAAATTCTTCAGCATGGAAATGCCAGTGAAGACTGAACAAATGTGTCTCCTGATGTTACACAGTCTTCAGCCCCCTCGTAGTCCACCCCCACAATCCTTCATTTGGGAGAAATTCGAGGCAACCCCTCCTACTGTCCTTTCTCTTCCAATCATCAAGAAACAGATTCCCAGAGAGATATTAAGCAGTCTCAAGATACTGAGTTAATTTAGTTTGTTTATTGTTGTGGGTTGGTTTTTTCTACACTGAGAATGCACTTGTTTTCAGTAAAGAAATTCCCTTCCCTCACCACCTCCAGTTTTCTTTAAGTGAGGCCATTTGTTTTCAGTAATGCTGAATTTTCTTCCCTCCTGTAAACATGTTCAGTTTTTGCAGCTAGAGTACAAACAGCAAATGCTCACCAGAATCGCTCACCTCTACTTTTTCTTTCCTTCCCCCATACCCTCAGCTCAGCTCCTTCAACAAGCCCAGCAGCAGCAGGCATATGTTATACATTAAAAACAGCCAGAGAAGGTAATATTCATCTGTATGCTGCCTGCATTGACAGGAATTGCAGATTCAGAAAAAATTGATGTTTATTTTCCTCAGTTTGAAATTTTCTGAATTTCTCAACAGATGATAACACTTTGAAAATTTGCATGGTTAAACTTGTTAATAACTTTTTTCTCATGCTTTCCAACAATTATTGCTGGTGTGTAACTAGGAGAATGCATCTAACTTTTCCCCCAAAAGGAAATAATATTTTCTGTGTCTCTATGTTTATGTATACTTTATGTTCCTTATTTAACCAAAAGTAACATAGCTAACCAGTTCTGAACAAGAAACACCCTTCTTCTAACAACAGATAATGACCCTATTTTCTAATCAAGGTGCCAGAAACCATGACCTCCTGACAGAAGTACATAACCTTTATTTTGTGTTTGAGTCTTATATTCCTGTGGTGCTCAATAACCTTTGTCTTACAAAGAGACTGCATCTGTGCTCCTTATGCAAAAGCTTTTCTTTGTATTTTTAAAATTGGCAGCAGTGGGAGTTTTGCTTTTGCAGGATCTGGTTTAAGGAACACAATAACTAGGCTCTCAGAATGGAGCAAGATAGGGGAAACAAATACGACTATATTTGCAAAAGACATCTGTATTGTCCATATTCTTCTTCTATAGAAGTGCAATGAGAGTTTTATTGCTCCTTTTAGCAGAACTAATGTCATTTATTTTGCAGTGCTGCTTCTGACTATTTGATGTCTGAAAACATCCGTCCACAGCTGAGGGAATATTGAGCAGAAAAAAACAATGAAGATGAGATGTTGGAAGTCTTCTCTGCAGTACAGAATATATCAGAACAGCTCACTTTCTTAAACAACAAATTGTTTCTTCTTTGCATAATTTTCTTACTTGTTATTTGTTTTGAATGAGCCAGGAGACAGCCAGTTGTGCAAACATCAGTATCACTGATAGCATCACTTGTCTCCAAGATCAGCTCAAAAATCTGATTTCTCACTGTCTGCTGTGACTGGTACAACAAGCCTTTAGTAAATAATCGTAGAAGCCCAGAGGTCAATTTATTCCAAAAAAATCTGTCTATATTTGATTGCAGATTATCTATTTGTCTATATAAGTGATGAAAAATTTGCTGTACATTCACTAAATCCAAGTTAGTGGATTAGTTGTGTTAAATTAAAACCTTTTTTTTTTTTCCTGAAATGTGTTGGTTTTATTTCCAGTAAGTTCCCTCTTTTCTTTCTCAAGATGCTGAGCCAGGTGATATCCTGGTTATCTGATCTGGTTTTGTTTTCATGTAATAGCTTATGTTCATATTTGAAACTATGATCCATCTTCCTGAAAACCTTCTGGCTACATGATCATTATACTACAGTTTTCCATATGATTTTGCAGGATGTTAGTCTGGTATTCCCCACCTCCACACCCTAAATCTCATCATTCAACTAGTTTCTTTTTTACCCAGTCTATCATCTGCTGAACTGAACATCCCAGGCTGGGAATGGCAAATGGGGTGATGTACTCACTTATGCCGGGAAAAGCCTACTTTGAACATCTTAAAACTGGAAAACTATGTCAGCATTTATCACATGCACTTTTAAAGTCCTTTTGAAAGTTAAATCTGGGCAGGCAAATTCTGCACCAAGTAGGTTATATTAGAAGTTCAGGACAGAACAGATGATTTGGGGGTGGGGACACTACAGTCCAGACACTGGTTCCCACCATTTCTTTAAAAATAGTTCTTCCTAAGACTTTGCAACTATTCTCTGTTTCCCTCTTACTGTAAGATAAATTGTTCTGTTATGAAAGAAATTTAACTTAAAAGCAATCTGTCTCCTCTATACTCTGAAGTAAATCCTTCAGGGGTTTGAAGCTTCTAATGACCTCCCTGGCTTATATTACCCCACAGAAATAACCCCTTTACACCAGGTAAACTAATTTTCAGGCCACACAAACTTTTAAGGTGGGTTAAGGATGAGAAGATAACATGAGCTAACTGACTCTGAAGACAGTAATTTATTTTACTAAGTATTGTCAATTTTCAGTTACTATATGCTGTGATTTATATTCTGGTTGAGGAGTCAAGGTTGAGCATGAAGATGTGTCAAGATGCCAAAAGTTAATATGAACAAAACAGTTTATGAGGGAGCAAAACTGGAAAATTCTACTGTGTTTTTCAACAAGTTTGACCCCAAGTTCAGTACTCTTTTCAAATGCTTTAGAAGGGACAATTTCTCAACAGTTATCATGATGTAAGCTATTAAAACTTTATTTCCCAATTGACCTTGAAATACACTGTTCAGTCCTGAATTGTATCAAACAAGTGCAACACATGCAACATATTTTAGTATTAATTTGTCTTTGTTTCTGTATCAGACGTATTTTTCATTAATCAGGAAAACCATCCTCTATAAATGACAAATGGATCCTCCTTAATTTTTGTGTGCATGTGTTTGTGTGAGTTTATGTTCCACTACTGACATAATATTCTGAGTAGTGAAAAAAATCGTATAATGACACCTTTAAAGATGTTCAAGAAACTCCAGAGGAGTAGTCCATTGGGAAGTACAGGCAAGCAGCTTCTGAGAAATATGTGATGTTGATGACTAAAAGTTTTTTTCAGGAAGAAATGTGAAACATTTCTGAGACACTTTACTAGATCTCTTTGTAGTTGTTTCTTTAGCTCTCCTTTGCTTGAAGGTACTTGGAGCCTTGAGCATTTGAGCAAGGCTGTCGTTATTCTTCAAGTCTGCTTATATATATACACTGAGCTGTTAAATAACCAGCTCCTGCAGCTCCTATGGTCTGGGCAAAACAGCAGCTTACTTCCCATAGCACTTCAGTTTCTGTATGCAGTTGGGTTATTCTGCACCTTCCAGAAAATATAGTTGGGATTATTATTTCTTTAATGTTATTGTGCCTCCACCAAACATGGCACATATTTTTCACTCACTACTAGAGCACTGGCAGATACTAAAGAAATAGAGAATTCAATCTTTATTCTGCAAGTTTCAAATAAGTGTCTCTCTTTAGGTATCTGCTAAATTCCTCACTGTATGTAGGCTTAGTAAAATGATGTGTCTTTGCATCTCTCACTCTGGAGCTTGGTACATTCCTTAATGCATGATTTCTGGCACTGGGGAGAGAGAGGTTCTTGCAGCAGCCCTCTTGTTAGAGGGTAGAAATGAGCCAAGACACAGACTTCTTGTTTATCACAGCATGAAAAGGGTCCTGGTTTATTCCTTTTTACAGCTTAGCCATCCTGACTCTAACTATTCACTGACTCTGGCTACAGCAGGCTCCTACTGTAGGTTTCCCTTACAGCCCAGGCCTGCTGATTATTTTCTGCTAAACTATGACTGCATGCATTAGTTCACAGACTCTGAATGCAGGCTTTTACCTGGCTAGACTGTGACTGCAGATTCCAACAACAGGCTTTAACTGCACACCCAGACTGACCTTGCAGCAGTGATTCTCTCTTCCCAGGATCCTTCCTCTTCATGATTCTCATGTTCATGATCCTCCTTATCAGCTAACTCACTCCCTTTTATCACACTTTTCTTTATTGGCTGTAGCTCTGACTCATCAGGGATTAGGCTGTATTGGGTAATTAACACATCTGTTACCTATCAGGGTCAAGATCATCTGCATTCCCTTCTCCTACAAGAAGTAACAGGTATCCTAACCGTAATTTTATAGGACGGAGAAAAATAATGTCTGCAGCTAGGGCTGGTTTGTATTAATCAGATGCTTGGTAGAAAAGCAGATGCCAACACAGGAGAGGTGCTTCAGATCTCCTGGAAAGTTTTATCCATGAAGATCTTGTGTGAAGAGTTATGAAGAGTTAATAGTCACCATGCCTGAAGGAAAACAACCCTTACTTAGCTCTTTGCAAAAGCAGTTTGTACGCACCTGCCATCAGCATTGCTCCAGATGTTAATCAGACATAGATACATCTGTTGCAGCCCTTAATGAGCTGTTCAAAACTAAAATATGATGGGATTATAGACACTGTCTGCAGTATTTGATTTTGGATTGGCACCTCCCCACAACCCCTGAAGCAACTTTAAATGCCTTCCTGAGGTACCTAACTATCTCTGTATAATGTGTGGGGATTACAAATATCTAAATTTGGCCTTTGAGAGCAGAGTTTTGCAAGGTAGTTTTCACAGCAACTCTTTTCTTATATAGCTCAGATTCTTAGTCACTTGCTCTCTCATCAGCCCTGTTTGGAAGAGCAGGGAGTTAAATAAAAGTTCCACTTTGTTCAGTGGCTGAAGCTCCTAAATTCTACTTCATTTGCAGTATCTATCAAGAGATTGCTTCCTTGCTGAACGTAGGGCAAAGGGAACGGTACTTGTAGATTTACTTTGCAAATCAGCTATTTATTTCCTGTCTTTATTATCTGATTTCATGCTATGCAAAGACTCCTTCTCTTGCTGAGAGAGTTTTTAATAAAAGTTGGTAACTGATGCCTAGAATAACATTAATATTGATATAGCAACAACATTTCCTGCTCCTTCAAGAGGATCTTAAAAAAAAGCAGGGGAACAGGGGAGACTGCCATGATCTTTCATTGTTTTACTTCCTGTAATAGCTACTTTCAAATTACTAACTATTGCATACTTTGGATACTATTTGGATCCTCCAAAACCAAGGATAACATTCTCTCAGAATAAATACCCTTGAGAAAGTCAGCTGGTGTGGTAATGCAGCAACTCAGGATAATATTTCCTATGAATAGGGTCCATGGTGATAGACTCCTTGGAAATATGCACAGTGGAAAAAAAATATTTGGCAACTGTGAAGGCACATTTCTGGAATCTGGCATAATCTAGTTAGACTATAGTTATCTCTTTTTTGAATAAAGGCTGGTGCTATTTATTTGATGTTGAGACAAATCAGAAACCCTGCTGGGAACTTTAATAAGATACCTAACAAGGGAAATTCTCCACATTAGGCAGTCTGGCTAGTTGACAGTCACTGCTGTGCTATTTCAAGATGCTTTAATAAACCTCAGGTTAATATAATAGACCTCTAGGTTCCAGTTTTGTGTAATTTTTATGGAGATATTACATGCATATACATATGTGCACATAAACACATATTTATGTCTGTACTCCACAAGATGAAGTAGTACAGCTGGATGAAGTTATATCACCAGGTGAATTTTCTGGCCATAGTAATAATCTTCCATTTCAACCTATTAAAAAAATAAGATTGTGTTTCAGGGACAGAAATGCAGCATTTAAATGCTGCTGTTGTATGCTAAGGATTTAATTGAAAATATAACTCGGAGTGAATTTCTTTAGGCCCAAACTCAATCAACTTGAAAATTAACAAAGAAAAAGGAAATGAGCTTTCAGTGCTTTTAAAATTTAAATTTCTTATACAGTTTCTTACTTTTTAAATATAAATTAACACTTTAAAAATCAGCAGTAGCTTTGAAAAAACAGAGACTCTTGCAGTTTTTTCAGATTATTTTCAATTAAATTTGGTTGAATTTAAAAGTAGCGGCAAGCATCTTCTATTGAATGGCTAAAAATTATCAACTTTTTTTTTTAATTAACTGAAGCATTTCCAACAATTGAAAAGAAAAAGTAGCTTTTGTTTTGCAAACATATATTTGTTACAAAGTTATATGGGAAGGGTTGGAGTAATTCCTTCTATTCAGCTTGGGATAGAAATATGAGAGAGGCTAGATTGGTTATGATTTATGAAGTGTTTCTGCTGGATTTTGATAGGAAGGACTGTTCAATGTAAAAAGTAAAGGAGAACAAATAAAAATTGTTTTTGCCAATATTGAACTTAAACACGCATGAAACTTTGGAATACATTGCTTAATGAGGGGGAGGTGCTGAAGCAGCTTGGTGACAAGTGTTCAAAAAAAATCTCACCTGATTTTTCTGTACTACTCATTTTCTCAGAAGAGATTCATCTGACCTTTGTCTTGCTGGGTGATTCATCATTCTTTCTACCCACCAAGACTTGACCCTCAGACCCTTGTTACAGGCTCCATACTTGCCAAGTCCTCCCATAGGATTTGCTCGTGTTAGTTTGCTATCAAACCTTTGCATAAAGTTGTTTACCAGATATTTAAAATAAACATGGGCACAACTGCTTTGGCTGTCATACAGTACCTTCTGGACTTACCTTCCTATAACTTACTTGAAGCAGCTTGGAAAATTTTCCTCTTACAAGAGGACTGTTGTTTTGAAAACTAATTTCTTTATTCTCTAGATTGGATTCTTGTAATTTTACGTATTAAACCAGCTCTTGTTATTGAAAACAAAATGCTGCTGGACATGATAACATTTTTTCTATCTTTAATATAAATAAGGGAAGCAGTTATAAATAGTTGATGAGAATCTGTGCATGCACAGTGATTTTTAATTGCTGAGAAGTTTCTACTACATTCAGCTTGCAGCTGGCTGTATTGTTATTGTGTTGGTCACATTATAGTTGACTAACTTATTTTTTGCCTTCCCAGCTATATTTTCAGCTTTGGATTATGCTTTAATAAGCCCAGATGGATTTCAGCCTAAGTAATACATTTAAATATAAAATATAGGTTAAGCTCATTAAAAATATTGTTTCAGCCCCAATGTTGGTAGTTACATCTATTGAGTGATATTCCTGTAAATAGGTAAAATGGTTTGGATAAATTGTGTTTACAAAATAAGAATTTCTATAATCACACTATCAAACTTCATAATGATGATTTTGTTCATCTCAAAAGAGGTTCTGGATTTATGCTCACATACCCATACTCAGAAAAATAATTACCTATGTGCTGAGTCTGAAGAACTGCTTAACTTAAAATGCTATTATATAGCAGGAAATGTTCAAAACAGATTTGTATACTTTGGTGTTTTATTATTGGGCCTTTATTCCAGTTTGAGCATGCCTCTGAGGATTAATCAGACAACATGTATCCGAGCTCTGAAAGTTTTGCTAACATAGCAGAGCCTATCCCTACTGAAATCAGCAGCAGGTCAGTCCATGGATTTCCTTCCTGCTTAAAGGAAGAGACAGAGCGTACAACTCAATTATTTGATAGTGCTTCAGAGTTCTTGTACCTGTGGGTGTTTCTCAACAGAAACTGTAATTTATTGTCACTGTTAGCAAATGGTCACATACCAAGGATTTTTAATATTTTTTTAAAATAGTACTATACAGCTGAAAAATAATAAATGTGGTAGATATTTTAAAAAGGCACAGAACACTAATACTCTTGCTCCCAGGATTTAAATGTTTCAAAATTTTTCCTTTAAAAAGTAAAAATAATCAGCTGCGCCAGTAGGTAAGGAACAGGAAAAAAGTTTTGGAAGGAATTTAGTAATGATAATATTTAGAAGTTTTCACAGGGACAAATGCTGTTTAATATTTTAGTTTCTTACCATAGCAGAGAGACTAGCAGTGTTCTGCTATTCTTTTTTCCTTTTTGCCATCAAAAAGGTAGGATATATTATCAATATCTGGAAAGTGTAAATGTCTTTGAACAACTAAATGAGATTAAATAACCTTGTTATCAACCACAGTAGTATTCAGTTAGGAGTCACATTAATGACTGCTGGTGTAAGCAAGACTTTGGGCTGAATAATGGAGGGGAAGAAAAATCAAAGGTCAGTATTGAGGCATAAAAGACAGTCAGACATCAGTGTAATGTGGCTGTGAAAATCAAAATCTTAAGATACCAATTGCAATAATTCTCTAGAAAGAGGAAGATGCAGTGTCATTGCAAGACTCAAGTGAAAACAGAGGAGTTCAGCTAATCCAGCTCTAAAAAACCCCACCCCCAAAATTTATCTGGAATAGCCTTAGAAAATATTACTCAGATGACCAGGAAAAGGAGAGCCTATATTCTATGATTCTAAGTACATGGATTCTTTGATCAAGAAAAACAAAGATTAATATCTGTGTTTAAATCCAAGAACCAAGAAACAGGAGGGGAAAGCATTTTTTAAAGGATGTCACTTTTAAAGAGAAAAGTGATTATGAATTGTTAAGGAACTGATTCAGGCCTGAAGTGCTAAGTTTCCAACCATGTTAAAAAAATAATTCTGGAGAAAACTTCCAATAGAAATGGCAAGGCAAAAAATTTAAACTGATTCTGAATGGTCCTCCATTAATTCAGGAAATGGTTCATATTATGCATCAGATACTGGTAGTATCTTTTCTGGCTGCCCGAGGAAACTTGTTGTGAAACATTTTTCTGCTTTTATTATGAAGAGTTTTAAGAAGTGCAGCCAGGTTAAGGTGAAGTCATGGATGGTTCCCATTAGCAAGACACAAAAATGTTTTAACATGAATGAAAACATAATTATTCTAATGAGGTTTTGACTAGTATTTCCTAAAGATTTCAGTGAATTCACATCAAAATTCAGTAGCTCAAGGCTGCATATTACAGATATTTTTTCAGGAGTCTCTTTCAAACTAAAATTCCTCCAAGGTTTCTCTATCAAAACATTAGACATATATGGTAAAGCTATTGTCTTAAAGTGACATAAATTGATTATTCACATTTTAAACATGGAAGTAAATCTATTCTCAGCATTTCTGGGCAGATTTAAAGTAATTAGTTTCATTAAAACTCAAATTATTAAAAATAATTATAATTTTTTCTTTACCTGAGACAAGTAATTTAGTCATCAGTGTCTGCTTGATTTTTACTTTTTCTCTACAGATTTTTATTCCTTCCTATAGAGAGCTGAGGCTTTTAACCTCATTTTCCTTTACCCACTTCTCAGCCTCAACAGTTCCAAGAAGTGCTCTTTACATTCTTGCAGCTATGTCCACTCTGTCTTGAAAAACTCTTCACTTTTTCTTGTGTTTAGAAAAAGATGTAATAAAATGAATCCTTCCCAAGTATTTTCTCCTGACAAGGACAATGAATTTTCAAATATGGAAAACAAGAGAAATCTTTCTATCACTACATCAATACGTGTTCATCATTCTTATATTGGAATGAAAGAGAAAATTCCCTCTCAAGATCAATGATTCCTCAAATAAAAACAATTTTATCTTTGGAAAGATGAAAGCTGTCTCTCTTTTTGTATACTGAAACACCTCCTTAAAAATATTAGGATGCTCATTGTTAAGCATTATGTAGTTTGGTCAGATTTTGAAAACATAAAGATGTAGAAAATCAAATATAATGAACTGTGAGAACAAATACAACAATGTACTACATTAATACAAAGACTTTCATCATGAACAAGAGGTACTAGCAATCATGCAAGCTTGCCTACTTTGATCCAAATTATGTTAGTGCTTATCTTAGCCATAGATTGATTTTTAACCATGAGAAAGTGAGATAAATTACAAAGCACCCATAAACCCCCTCCTGAGCATTAGAAAAGGAGAGGGGTTTCTGCAGCTCATTGCCCAAAAGGCATAACATAGCAAATTAACCAGGTGTGACAGTTGATAATCCCTCCCTGAGACCTAACTAACACATGTGCAACACTTGAAACCTACACTTGAAAATAAACAAAATGTGAAGTTGATGAGAGTTTACTGAAAACAACGCCTAACTTCAATTAGTTACAGTGGAAGCTCAATAATTTTCACTTGGCTAACTCCCAAATTCCAAAATTTTAAAGGAGATGCTCTATCTCCCTTCATAACAAAGATTTCAAAAACAGTAGGAGCATTGCTTCAGAAAGAAATTATTACCTTTCTGAAAAACAGAGCATTATACTAAAGAACATGTACATGGGTCTTGCTATGTCATCACAGAAGATAACTGGTAATACGTAGGTCAGACTCTTTGAGGCTCCTTTGACAGTGCTGAAAATTGAACCTAGCCCTCTAGCACTCCATTGTGTTTGCTGGAATGAGATGTGTAGTTTGTGCTTCCGAGGGATTCATTTTTAGCCTGGAGAGCATACTCCTTGAGATAACTGGACTGAAAGTAGCTCATATTTGATTTTTAGTTTTGGTGCATTAGAACTGGACTAATCTTTTAAATTGTTTACATCAGCTTTCCTAACGTGTCTGACTGGGTTCACTTACAATCAAAAAACACTTCATACAAACTAGAAGCAGTGTCCAGGCCTACAATAACTCTTAGTTATTTCTTCTTTTCATAAAATTTATTGAAAAGAAAATGTGGGTTCTAAATTAAATTGTTGTTTAGTTCATAGAGCAGGACAAAGCAGGTACTAAATAGGTAGTTTGTTCAGATGAAAAGCTGGCTCAAGTGGCTTTTTACTGAGAGAGTAGTCCCTAAGTGTAATCTAGAAGTAATTTTAAACATGCATATGTTAACAAAGAAACAAACAAAAAAAATCCTTAAGTAAATCTAGATGCAATTTTGGAAGGAAAGGAAGGAAGGAAGGAAGGAAGGAAGGAAGGAAGGAAGGAAGGAAGGAAGGAAGGAAGGAAGGAAGGAAGGAAGGAAGGAAGGAAGGAAGGAAGGAAGGAAACCTGACAATGGTGGCATCTTTATAACATATTTTAAGGACCATACTTCTACCTTAACAAGTGTGCTTTTATTACTCACTAGTCCTTTGAAAAATAAAACCAGAAATATCTTCTATTGGAACAAAAGATCTTTTTTAAAAAAAAAAAGTTTCACTAACAATGACAGAGAAAATCCAGGACAGAAGAATTGCCTAATCATTGATCTTTTGAAAATGAAATCAACAGCTCTGCATGAATCACTTACCTTAATTGTCACAAAGGATTTCACTTTTTCTGTATTTTTATGTAAGATACTGTCTTCAGTTTTATGAAATTAGTTGTTCACTCAGGGTAACATCCTGGAATAATCTATGGGTTTTTTATCTTTTTTAAAAGTAAGAATTATTCTTCAATGTCCAGGAGGTTGATAGCTCATGTAATTTATGCAGCCCTTAAAATTTTCTTTCTATTTTCTTTCTTTTCCTCCTTCAGATAAATTCAAGACAACTTTCATTGCACTATCTGCATAGTTGAAGACACTTATATTTACTCAGAAGTTGTAAACTGTATTCAGTGCTTAGTCATATTGTTTATGGGCATTGCACAGTGTTTTGTTTTTTTTTTTTTAATTGGAACAATCAGACACATCCATCTTAGAAACAACAGTTTCTAATTAAAGTCTTTATATTTATTTAGTAGTGGCTAATCCTGGGAATCCTTGCTAATGCACAAGGTCTTTACTCAAGCTTCCCATTTACTCCAAATACATGGAATGGTGATGTATGCTATAAAGAATAATACGGATATCTGCCTATCAGGATATCTTTCTATGCCCATTTTAAATATTTATTGTCTACCCTAAGCTTTGTGATGAGTGGTTACTTCTTCCAATGGTGTTACAGAGTTGCAAGGGTTAGAAGTCTAAAAACTTGCTGCTCCGAGAAGGTTTTGTATTGGATTCCACAGAGAAAGAGACAACAGTCCCCTACACTGGTTCCTTGTGAAAATGCCATCTTTACTCTTTCTGTCTGAATCCTCACATTGTGGTTGCCTTCTTGCTCCTTGTTAGCACACAATACAGGATAGATAATGATTGCCAATTTAGGTTATTTTCTCTTATTTCTAATGTGGCAAAGTAAGCCAATGATAAAGCAAAAACATTTTCTGTTTTGTTTTGAAGACAAATATAACACCTCACTTAGTGGAATCTCAGCTGACTAGCAGATTCTTTGGCAAATATTTTTAGAAGGTTGTAGCTATAGCTACAATTGCCCTGGAATTGGCCTGATGTTCACAATACTTAAAATCTGCATTCTTCCATTTTACTGTAGGCAATCAGAGATCTCAGTTAAGGACATTCCAATACTTTTAGTATTGAAAGAATAACTTTCTAAGAGGAAAAATGCCTCTAATTTATCACAGAATGCTGTTAAAAATTAAAATGCTTCTACGTTTCTGCCTCCTAAGACAGACTAAGTTTTGCTGATGAATAAGTGTAAATGAAATAATCCTCCTGGTGTAGCAGTTACTTTCAACAAAGGGTAGAAGCCAGTGTTGAGAAGTGAAGAATGAGTATACTCCAAGGTGCTCAGTAGTTGTTTCAGTTTGTACTGCTTCTTAATTAGAAGTGTTTGAATGCCTTAAGATGTCCCAGTGCATTCATCACTGGGATGTAATTTACAGGAAGTTCACCAGGAGGTTTTATAAGCAGATGAAATACCACCAAAGACATTTTTCTTTTTTAGTTGATCAAAGATAAAGAAAATACTGTGTTTTACTGTCTCAATTTCTTTAGTATGAAGAACTTGATTATGTTTTCAAGACACATGTAAATCAGTTTTTTGTAGGTAGTTGTCTCAATTTACACCAAGTGAAAATTTAGTTTTCCTTAAATAACTTATCTTTAATACTTTTGATATACCTTAACACTTTTTGGTTTACCTCAGGCTTACCTTAAATAATTTGCATTGCAATAATAAGCAGGTATTATTAATATTTGTCACTTTTCTTGTGTTTACTTATTTTGCCCTCTGTGCCCGTTTGTTAGTGTTTGCTTCTCTTCTTAGTTTGGCATCACTGATTTTGCTTTTTTTTCTCCTCTCTTCCTTTGAAAGTAAATGTTATGGTGTATTCAGAGGGTGGGCTTAAACAAGCTTCCTGTCCCACTGATATTTTTTACTCTAAACATAAACTTGACAATGTGCTTTTATTTTTTAAAGATGAGTTTAAGTACTAAATGTAAACTTTCCTCTCTTTACAGACTTTTCTCATAAATTCAGATCTGATTCCAGGCACGAACATTGTTAATTTAGCATTGCTTGAAGTTAGCATTAGGGTTTCTCACATGCTGACTTCTTGACAGATTTTTTTTTTCTTATAAACAATGTCATTTTCTTTCAAAGTGGAGTTTCATTTGCACTATTTAGAATTTTCTCAATATATTATAACAAAGTGTTCATTAAAAAGTGCACTTCCCAGAACTGTTAATTAAAAGGGCTTGCTGGGATAAATAAACCCATATGTTGTTGATTAACCACCTTTTAGGGGTCAACAGTTGGAATCTCCTGCTGTGCTTATGTTAATTGTTGTCCAGAATTTTACCAGGAACTGCTTTGTCCATATGGCATTTGCTGAAATGTAAGGCCTATAGAGAGAATGAACAAAACCCAAAGAAAAAATGTACCTCAGGCTGTGCTGTATGTGTGGCAACTTCACAGTGGCACTTAACCTGTTCTGGATCTTACCTTATTTAAAACACAGAAAAATTTAAAAAGCAATAGAGAATTTATGTGGGTGTATGTGTGTATTCATCATTATCATGTCTATGAATATCTGCCACTGAGAATACCTTACCTGTATGTAAGGAAATATAAATGTTGATTTTCCAAATAATTAAAAATATAGGGAGAGTGCAATATGTTTTAAAGCCCAAAATGACATGGCAAAGAACTCACATTGTTGACTTTGGACACATTGTTTTTCAGCTGAAGAGAATGCACTTTTCTTTGTAATACCCAATACGCACTGACATTTCTTTTTGTTAGTTAATTACCCCCTGAAGATCTCTGGCTTCACGCATGGTGAATCCCAGAAGTGTCTATAAGACTGGAAGATTTGCCCTTTGATTCTCCTTTTTGAAGTTTAAAAACAAACTCACTGAAAATTATTCAATTTTAAAAGAATTGTTTTTAAATTCTAGGATACAAATTTTTCACTTCCATCTTCCACAATACAACAGATCTATGAAATTATTTGCACAAGTTAAAAAAGCCAAACAAGACCCAGATGTTATACAGAGATTTAAATAAGACCAGAAGTTTTGCCTAAGGCTGTTAAAATCCAGTACCTCTTGCACAAAATCTCTGCTGAAATTATGAAACATTGCTGTCCAAGTTTGAGCTTCAACAGTGATATCAACTGGGTCAGCTCCAGAAAAAAAAATAAGGTTTTGTTGATCATTTCTTTTACTTACTGTGTCTTTTTAAGAGAGAAAATCAATCACTATAGAGAAAGCCTCAAACTTTAAAAATCCCCAACTTTTGCTCCAAGAAAACCAGAGAATAATTGAAGTTTTGATTAATTTAGTTTAGTTTATAAGTTCAGAAGGAGATTGGGAGTGGCAAAGCTAAATACCTGGATCACAGTACTTCCAAATGCAGGTGAGGAAAAACACTATATTCAGCATGATATTTGCTGCCCAAAAGTTTCTACAAAGTGGACAGCTGACAGGTAGATCTGCTTGAAGATCTGCCTCCGCATACAATTCTGTCCATCAAAGAATGAGAAAATCCTGTGATAAATCTCCTTTAGTATAAGACGACAAATTACCACCCTTTTGTTTCACAGACAACCAAATGATGTTAATATATGGCTGCCTCCACTCACACTGAAATGGCTGCGTCTTCAGCTCAAGAAAACCTGGAGAAGGTGATGGACATGATGAGGACCACACCAAGTGCTTGACTAGGTTTAATGCTCTGTGACAGCACAATCTCACAGAAGAAAGTGAGATTTCACTTTCACTACTTACTCCTGCAAAGGAGTTTTCTGGCAAAACAGCTTTGTCTGGAAAGAAAAAGTAATGATATTTTTGTTTTAGGGAAAAAATAATTATGAACTATTTAAACAAAATATTGCATTGATGCAGCTATGCTTTATACAGAGGCAGAGTTATGCCTCATTTTCCCCAGGCTGCTCAGATATTGCTGTACATAGAAACAATTGTGTATAAATATTGTTCAGCACACAACCTCTTCTGATTTCTTATTGGTCAGCAAAACTAAAATAGATACTCCAAAACTCAGTCTGCTTTTGCAGACTTCTTTTCCACAAGGTTAGTTCTCATCTTTGTTTTATAGGCTCTTGATCTTAAGGAGTATTTTTAGCTTGTAAAATAGTTATTTGACTTAGCTCTCCTCAATGAAGAGCCATTACAAACCACAAACAAGTATTTCTGGATGAAATGTTTCTGAAGCTATTCAAGCTTGACTCAGTATCAGCAGTGGTACAGTAAAACTATGGAAAGAAAGATGAAAATGGATTTCTTGCTTGCTTGCTTTCTTGCTTTCTCCTTTCATGCTCCTATCTTATGCCTTACTCACAGTATTCCAGCTGTAGACTTTTTTTTTTTTTTTTTTTGACAGTTGATGGTGTCCTTCCAGTATACGTTTCCTGGTTATTGTCAGGGAGGATCTAGTGGGAGACTTGCTTTGATGTCTCACACAGGTCCAGGGCTGGGGTAATAAGATCTTCCTTGGAAAGAGAAGGTGAAAAGGTCAGTCGAGTCCAAGGTCAGCCTAAGAAGTCCAGTGAACAAGTCAGGGTTGGCAGGGACAGAGCTGAAGACGGGCACTCTGAGAGCATCAGTAGGGCAGGGAATGTTTGCCTGGGATGGGCTGAAATGGAGTCCTGGGATACGGACAGAGAGAAGGAAGACACTGAGGGAGGCTGAGCAGCAAGAGGTAAGCACATTGCTGCTCCCAGGGAGGTTATAACTCCTTTTGAGTTTCCTCTTTCACCAGATATAATTCTAATTATCTCTAATTTTTGCATTTCACCCAGAGTGAGCAAACATACAGGGGTCCCCCTACTCCCAAATTCTTTTCAAATATTTCAGTTGTTAGTGTTTTTCTCTAAATACAGAGCACCACATCCTCTTTGCCTGTTATAAGTAATAGGAGGATAACTAAGAAAATAATTCTGCCAGAATTGCCAGTTTCAGGGTAATTAAAAAACAGTTTAGGTGAAAGGAAAGGAAAAAAAAATTAGGAAATTAGTATGTTCAGAGAGCAATAGAGAAAGGGTTAATTCACATTTCCACTAAATCTCTTTTGTTTTTTGAGAGATCTCTTAGGTATCAAACATTTTTTTCTAGCAGTCATGATTCCAAAATATCCTTTCAGATTTTCTGGAAATAACTTCATCAGATGCTGCCCATATGCCAGCACCATTTCTAGCTTCTTGAAGTATTCCAGGCCAAAGTTTCCACAGGATATTCACTAAATTTGTTGAACAGTTCCAAAGGTGAGGCATAATCCTGTTCTCAGCAATGGCTGATGATTGCTGAGGGCACACTTTTCTGTCATTTCTGGTGTACTGTCAGAGATCTGATGTGTACCATTACTGGACTTTTCCAGCTAAAATGGGTTTGTTATGTCCTTGGCTTCTTGGCAAACAACAACTCAATATAGCACAGGCTGGATTTACAGCAATAAAATTGACATTAAGTGTTTTACAATAGAAACTCCACACTAAAGTAAAACACCTTCTGCAAATCCATTATTGGAAATGCAGACTATAAGAAGAACCTTAAAAACCTTCAAAATAAAGTTGGAACTTTTTAAAAATACCTTAATTTATGGTCAATGACTATGAATGAAGCATGTCCAAAAAATGTGAACATAAAACAATAAACAGTTCAAATTTACCTTTTCCTTTCCAAAACTTAGAATATTCCTCTTTAAATACACAAAATCTGCATGTAGATTTTGACCAGACTCATGTTTTTGTTTTTTTTTAATGTCAGCTGGTTTGGTGGTTTTGAAGCTAGAACAGCTGCCCAACAATTTTTCTGTAAGAAAGGTACTACCCTGAAATAATCTGTCTTAATTAAATGTGATTTTTCTATGACACAAGGAAGAATATTACCAAACAGTTGGATTTAAATGTCTAGGTACTGGATTGGGGATGTAAGTTTTGATATATCATATTGTTATAAATGAAAACATTGATGTTTTTGAGTAGATCTCAGCTGGTGCTGTTTCTCAGTGTAGTTACTCTGATTCATGCCATGCAAGTATTGATTCACACTCCTTGTTCATTTGTATTAAAGTTATCTTCTTTTGTATCATTCATTAAAAAAAATTATTTAAAACCTGGAGGAAAAGTGTATCTATAAATAAGGAAACTTGCAGATAACGCCTTGCTTATTTTAGTACATATGCACACTCACATACTGAAGCTGTTGATGATAAGAGGTGCACTGTCTAATGCTCAGAAATCTGCTTTCAATTTCAGAGCCATCTAGCCTTGGGTTAGGTAGTTCTGCATGAGAGAACATAACAAGCCAGAGTGACTGTGATGAGTATTCTCTACAGCTTAATACACTGCTGATCACTTATAAATATTCTACCAAAGTATGTTATTAGATTTAAATTTCTTTATCACTTTTTCTTTTGGTTTATATTAGAATTACCCGCCCGAGGCATTTGGAGATGTCGTTTGCATAGTGAAAGAGGGCTAACAGGAATGCAAATTTCCAGCAAATATTTTGCTTTCTTTTAGAGGCAAAGTCCCACGAAATTTTCCCAAATAAAATTCTACCCCTTTGGCAGTTTGTCTCTATATTTCTATATGCTTTCCCCCACCTAATTTTGAATGTCAAATTCAATCTTGATCAAGAATATTTAATTTAAATTTTAAAAAATGTGAATTAAAATAGTAACTTGAAGTGGTTGAAAGTACTTGCAGATGAATAAAATACCTGATATAGAATCTTCATATTTCACCTTACTAATCCTAGACCATCAAACTGGAGAGTTTATCCAAAGTTCTTACTGCTACACTGCTGACAAGAATCTAATTATAAGAAATAGAATTGTTTCTTTTTTGACATAGTACAAATACTGTGCAACTGAACACAAGAACTTTATTTCTTATGGAACTTTTAGGGAAAATCATAACATAAAAGCCCAGTTCTTTCTTGGCAAGTATGTATGCTCAAAATCTTAGTGACACCATTCATTACTCAGCAATACCTTTGGAAATTAAAGAAGTGCTTCTTTAGTGTTTACAAAAGTAATTTAAGGAGATGTGCAGTCATCTTCCCATGACTAAGTTACCATTAAAAGATACTGCAAACATTAAGTAAAAGATAGGTCAGGCATACATAAGAGTAAATAATCTGCTTCAAACCTTTGCTAAATCAGGAAAGCATGTTTCATTAACATTTCAGAGATTTCAATATTATCGACGCTGACTCAACCCCCAAGTCCACATCCTTGCTTCTTGAACACAGATGCAAATGATTACTTTAGTTTTAGTGCTATACACTGATTATTTTTAATGTCAGGGAGATGAAGATAATTGCAGAGGGTAATCCATTTACACATTATTCCCCTTTTATTTGCATAAATAAAATAACTTCTATCTTTCAATTTTTGGCATGTCTGCCTTCATTCTTGCACTTTTTTGATGAGCCCTTTTTCCATTTCTCCCTGGTCTCTTGGCAAACATATTGTCTTTCTTCAACTGATTTTCTTGCACTATTTCTGGAGCATTTCTACATTTCTTCCACAGCTTTAAACGCAAACTCTAGCCAGTTGAATGTTTTTATCTTGGTATTCCAATCTGATTGTACATTTAAGGACTAGCAAGTACCTTTGTCTCTCAGGACTTCTAATTACAGCAGAATTTGCATGGAGGTATAGAACATTTTTCTAAAACTGCCTGAATATAAATTCTAGGTCACTCATTGCCCAAGTGGTTTTAACTAAAGCATTCCATAAAAACAAAAAATCTTTGTTTTTTAACCAATATTTCATATCATTAATTTACAATGCTACCTCATTATTTTCACTATTATCTTTCCTTATCAATATGTAACTTTCCATTCATCTATTTTAGTCATATTTGACTTTGATTGTCCAACTCTGGCTCCATTTTCTGTAACATTAGATCTACTTTCTGCATTTTGTTGATCCTGTCCTTTATTCTCTGGCAACCTACATTCAAGGAGAGAGGATAACTCAGATAATTAAAGAATAAACATCAACAGAAAGCTAATTTATGAAATTAAAATACAGTAAGCTGAATGTTACCAAAACCGTACATAAATTCATTCATTTTTTCTGAAAACATGCGCTTTAACATGCAACTTGTCAAACCTGATAACCAATTTCTGTGCAATAGAAAACCATGGCCACTAGGTTTTTGACATACTGTCATCCGCACTGTAGACACAAGTGTGCATCTCTGCCCCTAAATTCAGTTGCATCCCCTGTCTGTGACTGTTGTGTGCTGGTCTAGAGCTGGGCAAGCGCCACCTTTCTTCCTCAGGAGGGATGTGTGGAGGCTGTATTTGGTGGGAAACACTGTATTCCAGTGAGTGTAGTAGCACAGGAGGGGTTAGTGAGCTTTGGCCACCATACAGAAGCATTTACGTTAAGAGCTCCCTTTTTATTATGTGGAATACTTTGCCTTCAATACGTGGTGGAAAATGATATTTGCTCATTTTTTTAAAATTCTGTTTCAAGTAATTTGCAACTGGCCACAAGCAAGGGGGCTATTTTATCTATTGTCCATTCATTAAGAAAAAATACATTTTTTAAGCAGGTTTACGTAGAAAACTTCCAATAAGCTTGCCTACTGCTATTGGAATAATGTGTGTGAGACTGTTTTCCTTAATCATATGACTCAAATCAGTCTCTCACAGATATGAATAAAACTTTTTATTGATATTTTTAGTTGCTAATTTTGATATATGCTCCTTTCTCTTTAATAAGGTGAAATATTATGATGTTGTTTATTCCTTTCTCATTTCTAATATGTTTTCCTGATTAGAAAATAACAATATAATTTTAATTATTGCTAATTTCGTGTTTGTGCCCAAGTAATTTTTGAAATGCCTTATTTTAGCAATTGCTGTGAAATTACTCCCATAAATTAACATTCTTTGTTTTTTTAAGTAGCTATAACCTCTGTGGATGATACTCCTGTATAGCATTTGATTGTGCCATTAAAAAACATCAGTGTCTGTTGTTTTCATTCTGATAGTGGTTGAAAAACCATGCCTCATTTTTCTTGGTGTTTAAGCGTGCTGATAAATATTAGTCAACAGATACTTGCGTTGCACTAACTCAGGAACAGAAAGAAAACTTTTCAAACAAAATTGCTGTGATTTCCAGCCAGTACTCATGAGTGTCTTCTCTTCCACAGAAACATCCACTAACATGTCATTGTCAGCATCTCATCCTCCCTCAGCAGTCAAAACATGCTTTGGAAATAAGTGCCACCTACCCTCAGCATACTCCAGTGTAAGATGCAAACAGACACACTATTTGTTGTACTCCTCCCATGCTGGGTGATTCCATCTGAAATATAGGTAGATAGCTCTCTTTCTCTTGCAATTTCATAGTGTGTTGCTGTGAAAACAAAATCAATTTTAGTATCAGGGGATATTTTCGAGTTACATTTTTTCTTATGTTTTTCCTACCCTGAGTCTGCTGCTAGATTCTTCAGTTGCCATGGTGAGCAGGGGTGTAGGCAGTTCTTCTATCAGAGAAAAAAAAAAATCATGAAATGAATGCTAATGTGAGGGGAAACTGGCAATACTTGTTTTATAACCCAGGCTGGTTCATAAATAAAGAGTTTTCCACCTCAGGCTTTCGTGGGGCAAGACAGGAAAATGTCTTAAAATTAGGCACTCATCTTGAAATAAATTCCTGGCTTCTTTTTTTTTTTTTGCAATCAAAAAGACCATGCAGCAGAGAGTAGTCCAGTGAACAGGTAAGTGAAAGATTGGCACTGCATTCAGGTCTCTTTGGCAGTCCAGCTTCTGGTCTCCCTTGTTGAGAAGCTCAGCCAACAGTATTTTTATTAGAAAAACACTAATTTGATATGTCAGTGTGTACTACAGTCTCATAAATTCTAGCACCTCATAAATAGAGTTAACTAAAAAACATGCAAAATTTTACACTTCTACACTTTTTCATTTTAAAATTTCTGTTCATCATAGAAAGATAGAATTATAGAGTCATAGAATGGCCTAGGTCAAAAGGAATCTTAAACATTATCTAGTTCCATCACCCCAATGATGTGGGCAGGGACATCTTCCCCCACACCTGATTGATCAGAACCCCATCCAATCTGGCCTTAAACACTTCCAGGGGTGCAAAATCCACAACTTTTCTGGGCAACTGGTTCCAGTCCCTCATTACTCTCACAGTAAAGAACTTCTTCCTAATATCTAACCTAAACCTACGGTCTTTCAGGTTGTCCTCTCACTACATGTCCTTGTAAACAGTCTCTCTCCACCTTTCTTGCAGGCTCCCTGAAAGTACTGGAAAGCCAAAAATAGGTCATCCCAAAGACTTCTCCAGGATGAACAGTTCCAATTCTCCTGTCTTTTCCTCACAGGAGATGTACTCCATCCCCCTGATAGCATTTTGGTGACCCTCCTCTGGACTTAGTCCAACAAGTCAATGTCCTTCCTGTGCTGGGGATTCCACAGCTGGATGCAGTACTTAGCATCCTTCAAAATATATCACACTTAAAAATATAACAAGCTTCCATGAATTACATTAATTTATTAAAATCTATGTGAAATACTGTTTTCTTTTTTATTTTCTTCTTTCCATTAGGACTATATTTCCTCTACCTTTTCTTAACTTTGTTTTTCTTTCTAATTTTTAAAAAACAGATGTATAAGTAGAAAACCACTAAAGAAAATTCTATTTTCTTTGAAGAAAACATGATTTGGGAAACTTAAAAGCTTTTTCACAAGACCTTTTTTCTTCCCCTCTTGCAGTCTTCTCTCTAGGAATACAGCACCTGATAAAAAGTAGATGTTGTTGACTTTTATGCAGTGAATGTGTTACATTGCTTATTTATAACAAGGGTTATTCTGAGGCATAAGTAACATCTATAAGGTATCTCAACAGCTTGTGCTATACTAATGCTTAGCATTACTGTCATTGACTTGGAGTCCCTAAAGAGCTTTCTGAAACTGGTCAATCTCTTAGCTTTAATTTAGACATGGTGATCCTGGAGATGATTAAATTAAATCAATATCTCATTGGAGGAACAGCAGTATGTTCCCTCCCAACATATTAGTTATGTGCTTTATAGTGGAAAATTGCTCTCTTTAGAGATGGATGAAATTTTGCTGTTATGGAAGCTTGTGAAAAGACAATTTTAAGTTCTGTTTCTGAAAAATATCCATAAATCTTTTTTTTATGCAATTGGAAATCCCACGTCTTCACTAAAGACCTGCTGATAAATCATTGTTAACAGTCAAAAAAGTGATTTACAGTATGTTTCCAATGGGAATTGCTTTAAATTTGTATAGTGTAAAATTTGGTGGAAATAATTTTTTAAATTTTCTGTAATAAAAAATCTTTAATTAGAAATAACTACTTTCTCAGGTTTAAGCTTCTTGATAGTGAAAAGTATGAAGATAACTTTTCAAGGAAATAAAATAAGTTTGTTTGCTTTTTGTGTGTTTATTTGTGAGATTAAAGGGTAGCCAATCACAGCAGTTCCTAGGCAAGTCTAGCCTGGGACCCATGTAGTCTTAAGCTAAGGAATTTGTATGTCTTTTTTCTGGGGACAGGAAAATGAGCCACAGAAGGACAAGACACCTTCTACATACAAAACGTCTCTAAATCTGAGGCTGACACCTAACAATTGTTCATTGCAGTTATCCCAATAAATCCCTTTACAACTCAATATTGTAGGAACAATGTTCTAGGCAAGGTCTAGATGGTCTGAAAATACATATTTTACTTTTTCCTAAGTTTGAAAATGCATTCCTAGAAGTTTCTTTCATATGCTTAGAGATAAGAGACAAATTCATTTGACAGATGTATCCCATTACAACTAAACTGAACCCTTCAGCTGCTAAACACAATGAATATTCCAGTTTATTTGTTAATAAAGATTACATCCTAAAGGCTTAAAACAAACAAACAAACAAAATATAAAAAAAACCAAAACAAAACAAAAACAAGAAACCCAAAAAAACCCCAACAAAGATCCTCTCACTAATTGGAACACTATCTACACTTAAATATGTAGAGGGCTGCAGCACCTCTCCTATCTGGACAGGCTGAGAGACATGGGGCTGTTCAGCCTGGAAAAGAGAAAGTTCTGGTGAAGAATGAGTTCTGAGAGCAGTTTTTCAGTACCTAATGGGGGCTGACAAGAGAGCTGGAGAGGGGTTTTTTGCAAGGGTGCATAGAGATAGGACAAAGGAGAATGGCTTTAATCTGAGGGAGGGTAGGTTTAGACTAGATATCAGGAAGAAATTCTTCACGTAAATTCTTCACCTGCACTGGAACAGGTTGCCTGGGGAAGTTATGGATTCCCTATCCCTGGAGGTGTTCAAGGCCAGGCTGGCCCTGGATGAGGCTTTGAGCAACCTGGTCTAGTGAAATGTGTCCCTGCCCATGACAGGGAGTATTGTAGTAGATGGTTTTTAATGTCCCTTCCAACCCAAATCATTATATATTTCTATAAAAAATCATTTTTTCACCCATTAACAATAAGTTATTTAAGTAAGTTGGCTTTATACATATCTTGTAATAACTACCTTGGTAGTATTAATCTCTTTTTGCTTGAAAAAGTAGTCTAAGGAATCATAATTTTCCAGGAATGTTAATAGAATGTTGCCTACAGAAATCTTTTACTCTTATCTTATTGATTTAAACAGTTATTCTTTGGGATAGTATAGAAGCCAAGCAAGTTTGGTTCAGCAAGCAACAGTTAATCCAGGAGTAATAATCTCTTGTATTCTTTTTGTCAGAGTAATTGGTTCTAACATTGCACAGAAAAGATGACTAGTGATAGTATATTTACTGTAGAGGATAGAAAATATTGAAATAAAATTATGTGGCTCTAGGCATTTTTAGAGATAGAATAAACAGTGATTCATTGTTCCACAGTCCTCATGACCTGCCTTTATTTCACTTATGCAGCTGCCCATGATCTGCGCATTCCTAAAAAAGAATGAAAAGGTACACTAATATAAGTACTAATTAAAAGTCACATAAAAGTGTGGTAAGGACTGGAAATATAAAACTTTCATGCTGTTGTGAATAGGGCTGTATATAGTTCAGGTATGGATATGGAGCCACTGTGGAGTAGTCTACTTTCCTCTCTCTTTGTCCCAGAGTACCTGATATTCTGGGTCTTGCTGGCCTGGGGGTGGATAGCACAGCCAGAAATCTTCTAAAGACCTCCCTTTGGGGTAAAAAAACACCCATGATTGAAAGGAGAAAACACTGTTACAGAAGTGTCAGTGACAAACAAGCTTTCTGGATTGAGATACAGATTTCAGATGAAGATGTGGAGCCTGATCTATGTGTGGAAAAATGGCTGGAAAAGGAAGAGGTTCTATTCATAACCTAACAGGTTATTATGTTAATGGAAACTAAAGGGTGAAATACAGCTTCTATTTCCTGGACGGGAAATAGCTATCATGGTCCACAATTATTCCCTGGACAACAGCAAGCACCAGCTAATGGGGATAGAACAGAGGGTGGAGCAGTGTGGAGAAATCTCAGCCAGGCTCCATTGCAATCTTTGCAGGGAGGAGAACTCGATGGTACTTTGCAGCTAAGGAACCACACAGTGCCTGGCACTGAATTCAGGGAGATAGATATCAGGCTGCTGAGCCAACAACTCTGGGAAAATAATTTTCTTCAGATTCTTGGTTCATTATAATCTAATTATAACATTAATACACATCTCCATCCCAAAGCTACCTGCCTCCGAGGTACCTTTGTTCTCTTTTTCTATGTGTACGCATCATTGGCAGCCCTGAAGTATTTTACTCTCAACTGATTTGTAAGTTCCATTGAAATTTACCTGATCTCACCTACAAATATTGACTCCATTGGCATTGACAGACCATGACAGTTAGGCCTTGTCTAAAATTCAAGAGAAAACATTCGAGCATACTCCTCCTTAAGGAAGAGTAACTCTGTAACAGACCCCAAAGTGGACATGTATGAGCCTTTTCTTATGGAACGGCTCATTCAAAACAGCATCTTTATATGATATGAGCCAACATATTCTGAGGTAAGACTTGTTTTTTTCAACTGTTTAAAAGTAACTAACTAAATATACAGGGATCCACAAAAGGCAGCATTACTATTCTGTGGTAGTACTAGTCTGGTAAATTATCAAGTAAAGTTTGAAGCTCTATTCTTGGCTGTTTGTTATATAAGAGTGGGTTCATGTAACTCTAGGAGAGGATTTGAGGAGCTAGGAATTTCAAATTCTGTACCATCAATTATGAAAATATTGGACTTTAGAGGGACAGTGAGCCTCCAACAAGTAAACTTATGGAGCTCACAGTTCTGATAGCTGACTTCTATGGATCTCAGTCTTCAGCCTAATTCTTATGGTATACTGGGAGAAGGTTGCTACATAAATTTAAGTTCCACAGGTTGAGTTCTGAATAATTGACATAACGTGTCTCATTTGGACTAAATTCAGAGAAGTTAGTTAGTGTTATGCCCTATTACCCTTTAATGGACACTAGTAAGCTCACTGAATTCATATTTCAAAACAGTGTGTACACTGCTTTCCATAAAAATGAACCCACATGGGCTTTCACAGCAGTTTCTGGGAGATGTAAATGGTACTCTGAAGAAGACTGCTTTTAGAGGCTTTTGGCATGCCTTCTCATTAAGCATTTAAGACAGGAAAAATCTTGCATGACAGAGAATCTTAGGCTAGGTCAACCATTTTTATTCTCAGTTAGAGATGAGCTTATTCTGAAACTGCACAAAAATGTCATAACTTGGGCCAGTCTCTCTGCTCACAGCTTAAGTAGGGATAATCCATGTGTCAAATCAGTTCAGGCTTGCTGCAAGAAAGGTTTACAGTCATCAGTAAAAAACCAGAAGATCTAGTTTCTGTCCTGTCTTAAGATGAATTCTATACTTTTGATTTTATCACCAAAGCAAACCCTAGAGTACTCAAATGTCAATTACTACTTATTTGATATTAGAGAAGAGATTTTGTGTTGGATGGCAAGGTTTTGGTAACAGAAGTGGGGTTACAGGGGTGGCTTCTACAGAAGCTTCTAGAAGCTTCCCCTGTGGCTGATGAAGCCAATGCCAACTGGCTCCAAGATGGATCTGCCACTGGCCAAGGCGCCTCTGGGATTACAGATTTAAGAAGAAGCAAAAAAACACCTTTCCAGCTGCAGCAGGAGAGAGGAGTAAGAATAAGTGAGAAACAGCCTTGCAGACACCAAGTCAGTGAGGCAGGAGGTAGAGGACATGCTCCAGGCATTGAAGCAAAGATCCCCCTGAGGGGGCAGAGATGATATGTGATGAACTGACCACAGCCCCAACAGGAAATATCATATTTTCGCAGCTCTAATTTTAAAAATTTTAAAATTCTAAGTGCAATACACAAAAGTGAGGCAGGAAAAATTAACATGATTTCCATCATAGAATTTTACAAATGTCAAACAATCAGTTTTTAATGTATATAAAATATAACACCTTTAGCTGTACATTGCCCTCTAGTACTGTGCTATATATTGATTTAGATTTTTTAAGGGGCCTAGATATTCCTTGGAGGTGTCTCCTCCCAGTATTAATCCATCCTGACCTCACCTAGCTTAGAAGATCTGATGGGATCCTAGTATAAGATAGCATGTCTTAAGGCAGATTTTCTTAAAAATATTAAAATTTGAAAAAAAACCAACAACAGTGTGATTCTGCCATGTAAGGAAAACTATCAATAGATTAAAGAAAATATAAAATAAAAATGCAGATCAAAGAAAGAAAAATCATAATAAATAATATTTTAAGAAAAAACAAAACAAAGCTCTACAGTCATTAGAATAGAATAGAATAGAATAGAATAGAATAGAATAGAATAGAATAGAATAGAATAGAATAGAATAGAATAGAATAGAATAGAATAGAATAGAATAGAATAGAATAGAATAATGTTCTTTAAGTTTCACTTAAGACAGACGGTCTAAGCTGTTTTTTTTAGAACCTATCATACAAAGTCTCCACTGGCAAGGGATAATATGTGCAAAACTCAGACATAAAGAATCAGGCCAAGACAACAGAGATCTGTGATCTTATTCTTAAGAAAACCATTTTATTTCATTAAATGTTTGGTGTTGGAGGCATGTAGTATGGTGTTTTCAATATCACATATTTTATTAGCTGTAAAAATTGATTTCATCAGACCAAACACATATGATGGCTGATTTTAATTCTTTTTCCCTCTACTTTATAATCCATCAAAGTAGGAACATCTTAGGGCATTCTCTTCATTCATTTATTGTTAATGACTGCTTCTATAACTGAATGTTCAATAAGATAAGAGAAGGTCAAAGCAGGGTATCCATTCTGCACTTGACAAAGTACACATCATATCTTCTCCAGAGAGAAAATTTTTGATTTTTAACCTTATATTTTAGAGTATTTGTGATGTAGGATCTCAGATTTCCTAGAATTACAGTGACGAAGCAGATGAAATCTTGACACATCTGGCTGTAAAATGTGCATCCATTTTAGCTGGTTGGCAACTGCAGGATGCATGACAATGTGCAACAGATGTCAGAGTATCAGTCACGATGTTTTACTTTCTGTGCTGAAGTATTTAGGAGTTGTTCAAAAGATAAGCCTTGACAGCTCACATAAGTTGTTTTCATTGTGCTGAAGCTGGAGAAATAATCAGGCCAAGCTGCTCCAAAGAAAATAATGACTTGTCAGAGTTTGTGTGAAGTCTGTCGCTGAAAAAAAAGAAAAAAATGCCTATACACTCCTTATAGGTCATTATTTAAAGGCTGCTTAGACAATAATCAGGACTAAAATGGTTAAGAATGTGTCCATGAAGAATGGGCTTTCTTCTGAGGGGGGCATTAGGCTTATCACAACCGCTGAGTAGCAGCTAGTGACTCCTGAATTAAGGAACATTTTCTTGGTTAAGATTAAAATGGAAGTCTCAAGCCTGCTAAGAGGTGTCTTGTTGAAAATGTCAAGCCTAGAAGAACTTAGGATTCAGGAAATAAGTTATTTCTCCTGAGATGTGAAACCACATTTTGGATTCTTACTAGCGATAAGAAATAATATTTTCCACTGAATCAAATTCACAAATCCTAATATTAGAAATAATGATTGTTCTAAAATTATTATTGAACTTATAAATTACCCTATTTTGATTAGTATTATTATTCTTCTACTGTGTTTCTATTACATATTTTAACAATATTCTTTTCTATATAGGTGCAAATGTAGGATGTCCCATGTGGGACTTTCAAAACCACTAAGACCAGTTCAACATATGTTTTGATATCACAGACAAGTTACAAGTCTTTGAAAATCCCCTCTATGACCTATCACCCCAACAAACAAGGCCAACAGCTCATTTCAAAAGCAATTTATACTGAAGAACATTCTTGTATGAGCGTTAGCCTAGCTTAACAGGGAGTCAGTGTTGAATCATTGTGAATACCTTCTGAATTCCCATTTCCCTGGGGAATAGTTTTGGAATATGACATAAAACTTTGTCTCTTGCCTTTTATTTTTTTTTTCCCTATGAATTCCAATTGGGTGGGTGCTTCCCAAAAACAACATTCATGCCAGCTGCTCTGAAACACTGGCAAGGTCATAACATACAGGCACCAGCGCCTGAGCAATTATGTGATGACAGGAGAAAGTTGTGTACCTTCCCATAAAAAGAAACACTGATCCTATGGAGACTGATGACTGTTCAGGATGCAGTCATTATTTCCCTGCCCATGGGTTGAATAATGGATTGTACTTTACTGACAAGTGGATTTTCAGCCTTCCAGACACCTCCAATCATGCTTATTTATACTCTAAGTCAAAAAGTTAAGGTCTATCAGTAAGATAAGCATTTGCATGCTTCATATCCCCAAACTTTGTGCTTCATATCTCCAAAATTTAATTTGCCTTCAAAACTATTTTAATGAATTGTTAAATAATTGAAGAAAAAAAGAAATCCCTCCATATTGCTCAGATCCCAGACTTAAGACTGCTTGTTAAAGGAGACACAGTTCAGTGTTGGGCAGCTGAATTGTTGCTTCTCTCATTCTCTATGCTTCTAACTGACTTGACTTTAAAACAACTTTTGATTACCTAAAACAAACTGTATTTTAACATATGATACAGAATTTTTGGGTGAATTTCAAGAACTATTAAAGCTTGCACCTTATGAATACTTTAATAGTACATGTTTTTTCTGGCATTTTTTCTGACGTTGATTCACTAGGAATAAGACTGAAAATTTCATCTGATTTTTGAGGGGAAAAAAATCCATCATGCAATATTTTGACTAAATGTCATTTTACTTAGTATCTGTCATATCTTGTCAGACTGTCTCATTCTTCTTATTTTTTCCAAGCTTAGTTTCTACGTAAGTTGGGCAGAATGATGTATACTGTCTAAAGACACACTACCAGAAATCTGGAATTTACTGGACAGGTAACTGAGGAAGCAAAGGTAACTGAAAACTGTAGTTGTTGCTGCCCCATCTGAAGACAGGAATTTTAGAATATTTGACATGGAAGTTCCATGCCTATTCAGATACTGATTCTGAAATAAAAATAGAAAATGAAAGTAGAACTCATAATCTACTGAGATATTCTAGAAATTTTACACCAAAAAAAAAACAAATTGGTGTAACTCACTATGAAAACTTATGTGGGATCTGCAGGAATAATCGGTTTGATCATGGAAATATTTGATACACAGCTCCCAAGATTAAGCCAAAAATATGTCAGGCTATCTGTAATCATGATATTTGTAAGATATTTAAACCTATACATTAAATATAGTGCAGTCAATCAGAATTACAAATCAGACATCTTACTTCTAGGAATTAAGAATCTGAGTTTTGTTAAGTAAGGTCATTTTAAACAAATGAAAATGAACAAAGTAATTTCATTTTCAAAATTATTCTATAGTGTCTTGCACTTCATATCTTTTTGTAAATATACTAATATTGACCATATTGATTTTCATATAGATTTTAATATCTGAAAATGTTTCATAGTAATGGAAAAAAACCTAAACCACAAATAAAGTAATGTACACTTTTTAAAACCAGCACTGTGTTGTGCAGTGGAGTTAATATCCTGCTTATTGCTTTTTTTTTTTTTTAATTATCTTTGGACACAACTTTCCTTTAAAATTGCACAAACGAGAAAATAAACACACAAGAATTCCCAAATCCTACAGACAGTGCAATATGGGCAGAACACGTATTTTCAGGTGGCATTTTTTTTTTAAAAGATGTCTTCTTTGTTCTTGGTTCATTGTGCCTGACACCACTAAAGTCTTAACATGATCTTTCTGCAATACAATAATTCTAAAGAGTGCAGTTGCATATTCCAGAGTTAAAATTTGTTTGGACTGTACATGAACATTTTCTGTATTAAAAACTATAGAGATAAAAGTTTCATTTGACTGTTTTTTAGTGTCAGTGCGGAATATTTACATCCATACACATCACTGAAAACTAAAATAAACACTGCTTCAGGAAAAGATATATTTTACCATCCCAGTGCCTATTTCTCTGCAGTAACTATGGAGAGACCCAAAGGTGACCAGCTCAGATAGTAGTTAGTGCAAGGTGTTTTCTGCATTTTATCAAATGAATCATAACTCAGGAGTCAGCCTGATCAAATTTAACTGTTACATATCCAGGCAAAAAGCTTCTAGCTGTCTGTTTTGATAGAATATCAGAACTCATAATGAGTTTTTAACAATTTATAATAACAGCTTAATTTTTGTATTTGGCATAATTTGATTTCCATATTAGTTTTAATTTGATTTCTATGCATATGACTTGGGGAAAAGAAAGATATGTGCGTATCTCCTTTTATGGAACACAAGAGTGAATGAAGAGCTTAGGTAAGCTTTCATTTGTAATAATTACTGTGTTTAATTGCCACTCCAACACATGAACTTTTGCAAGAATAATTTTACTTAAGCATGTTAAGTATCAACTCAAAATTTTAAAGCACCCTTAGGAATTGCAATAGAAATTGTCAAACATGATTCTTAGTAATAACTAAAGACAGTCACCTAGTCCCCTTCAACAAATGTGCGTAACCCGGCAAATTCATGAATAAATGTCTCAAACAGTTAAGCTTAACTAACAAAAGCAAATACAGTCATGTCATTTATGACATGATTCTGAATACAACTAATATTCCCCTCTGATACTATATATAGTTATAACTTTTTCTGTTAAACTGCTTGTAATTTGTTATGAAAAAAAAACTTGCTACTTTTTGAGTCTATTTCTTTCCCTTTTTGCTTTTTTTTTTTTTTAATATACATTTCCATCTTTTCTTCATAAAACCAATGCAGGTTCCCTGCTTGGGATTTTACCTTAGACATGTGTCAGAATTCTGAATAGCTCATCTCCTTTACCATGTTTCTCCCTTTAAAAATTATTCATCTGTAAAAACTGTAGAGATTTTTCACCTATGTAAAATTTTAATTTCAGAGAAAGAACGAGCAAAAATAGAAAGTTTTTGAACATGATTGAAGACACACTTGAAAGTATTATTAGAGGAGTTCCAGAAGTTAAATGAAACCAAAATGAGAGCTAATACTTGACAAGTAGAGATGCTGCACATTCTCAAAAAAATTAGATGTTCAGAAAAGAGATAAATCAATCAGAGAGTCTGGTTAGATAAAATGCAAAGGAATTATAGACTGTTTCGGGCAATTCTGCTATGGAAAATTATGAATTTCAGTATTTAAAAAAAACAACCATTTTCTGTGATACAGTTAAACATGATTAAAAAAATATACTTTAAAAATCCTGAGGATATATTTGTACAACTTAGATAATGAGTAAAGAAAATATTTTTTAAAAACTAAAAAAATTAAGAAGTTGGACACTACTTTCATTGAAAGCCATCTTTTACTAAGATTGTGTAGTGGTAAAGCACTTCATGGATGTGACCTGTCTTCTTTCCTTTAAGGTTTGTAAATTGTGTGTCCATTCCCAACCCCCAAGCATTACTCAGAAATTAAGAGTTCAGAGAGGAAGCCACTGTTTCATATGTCCAGAAAAATATAAAAAAAGAATGTGTCATTTTCTATATTTTTGATGAATACTCTATGAAATTAAAATAAAAAGGCTTTGTAAAATAAACTCAGCTGGGTCAGATAGAGGGTTTTATATATATATATATTTAACATTTTGAGTTTTGGCTAATTTGTTCCTTCCAGAATGTTTAGGTTCTGGTGATAGGTACAAGAAAAGCCTCCAGTTCAGTTAGGGGACTGTAGAGTAATAGGAAACAGTGGAGTATCAGTTTTCTATACTCTAGTGAGACATCAATAATCATACCAACTACGGAGAAGGAGATATAAAAATTAAAAAAAATTACTTAAAAATACAATTTTATTTATTTTAAAAATTTATTAGATATAATTTTTTTATTTATTAAAAAATATTTTTTCTGCACCGGATTGCATAGGATTTCCAGTGGAAAACACAGTGCCCTGGTGTTTTGAGCCTCAGGTTTTATCCAGGTAGGAATGCTGGGTTCCTCCCACTGCGTGGATCCCAATAGGATGATTTAAATGGCCCATTAACAGCAGATGTTCCCCTAGAGGTAGGATGGGTGGTACCCACCTGCCTCCTCCTCCTGAAGTTAGAAGAGGTAAGCAGGACAGATTTCTTTGTAAATTCACTGTTCACTTTCACAGCAGCTAATGTGAGGAGAAGGCGATTGACTAGAAAGGAGGTGAGGAGGTGACCACCTCCTAGTTCTTTGTGTCTTTTAAGTATTGTTATCTTTACTGTCAGACTTTAGAAGGCTTTGAAAATAAATCTTAGAAGCTCTATCCAGGAAAAAGAAAAGTGCCATAATATGCAGAGCAAATTTTCAGCCCTGTCAGTGGATCTGGCTGATTGAAACCCTCAGAGAACCCGGCTCAGTTAATAAATACTTCTCCTTTTATTTTTACCTGGAGCATTACGTTCTCCCACTGAATTGAGGTATAAAAGCTGCCACTTCATAAATCTAAAGGAAAACAAATGTAGATGCTCAGTGTGCTTACAAAGTAGAAAAGCTTTATCTATTCCATCTATTATAGGAGTCACACTGTTTAGTTAAGTTTCAAGTTCATAGTGAGTCTTGGATCAATTCTTAAACATCCACAAGACTGTATTTTAAATATATGTAGCAAGCATCTTACTATGGAATTTGTGCCCTTTCAGTGTTTTCTTCTTAAAAAATACTTTGAACTTAAATACACACAAGCTAACTTGTGTTAACTAAACAAAAAAAAATAAAAAAATCCAGAAAAAAAGGCAAAGAAAGTGTAAGCTTCCATATAGGCGTTCTGTCATCTGCCACTATCTCTGTCTCTTTCCATCTTTGCCACACATGAAAAAAACTTCTCAGCAAGACATCTACAACACAGTTAAGCCTAAAGACATTTCTGAGCAACATTTCTTATGAGGTGGGTATGAGATCTTTGGCATCTGTTTGGAAATGAATCACAAGAGAAGCATCAGATGTGCTAAAAGTCATATCCAAAAACAAAATGAGAATGTAGACTGAGAGGCTAAGACTTTTATTCTCAGTTTATTGGAGATTGTGAATGTGATAATGCAGATGAGGCAGACAGGGTGTATTTAAGCTGGATTTGATGTGTTTGACTTCAGCAGGAAGGTGGATAGATGGGGGAAACAAGGCTCTATATTGGGCTGTACAGGGAGAACAATGATTTCTTTGGGAGCAGAATGTCAGCCTGCAGCCATTAGGGATTGCCCTGGACATTGATGTGTGGTTCACTTCTCCTTTGGCTCTTCACCCACAGTATCTTTATCTCAGTGTTACTCCATGTTTCTTTATTCCTCTTCCTGTCTCCTCCCTTTACACATGTACTTTCAATGTCATAGCTCCTTTCACTTTTTTTACCACTGAGCCTATAACTTCCATAGTATTTACCCATTTCCTACTTATATGTATTAAAGCCATGTTTGTTTTTAAGCTCCGCCGCAGACCAGCATGTGACCTTTCCA